>VXAB01001683.1:176842-277972 GCA_013399175.1 Odontophorus gujanensis
GATGTAATTTTTGAATAATGGTAATAGCAACTCAAGAATTAGAGAGGAAAAATACTAAAGCAATAGAGAACTCTAGTAAAAGAAATCAGAGCACTGGCAGGTGGCAACTCAGCAACACCAAAAGCCAACCAAATCCAAGAAGCAACATAGACCTTTCTCCACTTGACTCATACCTGGCTGGCCAATAAATGGTTGCTCGACACTCTTAAGTTGCATGTATTCTGCTTATATATTTAGTCTTTGTGCTCAGCAGAACACCTGAGCAGAAATAATCAAGTAAGGAGTTGTCACATGGCCATCTTGGATGGATTGAGACTGATATTAAGAGGACGGGTGGTTGGTTGGGAGTTTGGGATTGCTTTTCACTCCTTTTGTCCACAGTTCCTTTGTGTGCATGGATTTAAGATTTTCTAAAATCTTCTAGGTAGATAATGAAGTATGATGGATGCTGCCAACTCTGAAGCCATGAGGTCAAACAAGAGCAATACCATGACACAAGTAAGGCAATGCTGCAGTCAGAGCTGCATGTCTGAGTCAAGGTCCCCACTCAATAATCTGGAGATCTCCCAGTCATAGTTACCACCAGCTCTCACTGGAGTGCTAACACGGCCTTGCTGCCAAGAGCTGAGGCAACCTGACTGTGTTTACAGTACAGAGGTCACGGCTAAGCAACTGCGAAATATTTTCATAGTTCAATTCAGCATGCAGTCTCAAGGACATCTTCCTGCTTCTAACCTTTTCTTGCAGAAACATCATGGCACCAGGAGGCAGGACCAGCTAAGTACTTCCCAGAGAGTCCAGCTTGGGCAGTGATTCATGTTTCTGTTTTGTTTTTTTTTCTTCACTGTTAGAGGAATCAAAATGGAAGAAGAGGATTTTTTCTTAGTCATGTGAACACTAACTAGCAAATTGTTGCCTTACTTCCACAAGACCACTTGAAACAACGAGTTTTAGCATTTTTCATAATGGTTTAATGTTGAATCAGTTTTCCTCATTTCCTACTACAAAAAAAAAAAAAGCAAGTTGCTTAGCTGTTCTGGGATTCATGCTCAAAACATGCTGTGGGAACTGGCTTCTTTAGAGTTTTTATACCAGTTTAGGTTTCTAATATGCTTTGGGCATTCTCTAGATGAAAAATGTGGGGAAAAAAAGCACGCATTAAAAGATTATTGTCCCAAGGAAGTATAACATTTGAGAGAGTAAAATGTCATGATTTCAATACCAGTAGGCAACAATTTTTAGCAAGATATTTAATAACTTCCTGAAAGAAAGCAGGCATGTAACCTGGCATTTTGCTAGGCCAAAGCTAATACTTCCTAGTCCAAATGCTGCAAGATCATTAAAGAGCACAAGTTGCCATTCACTTGATTTTTGCACAGTTCCCTTATCTCAAATTTATTATTCAGTCTGCAGAGAAACATATTCACTTTGTCAATATAATCCTTCTAGATATGTAACAGAACAAAATCTCCTTGACAAATGCCTTAGCCAGCTCAGTCATGGTGCCTCCAGCACAGTACTCACTGCTTTATTAATTCCTGTCATAAGCTGCAGCATTTTCGTGATAGACTGCTGGTGTGTTCCCATTTTCAAAATAAGAGGTGGCAAGAGGAGTGCTGATAGATGCTGATATTGCAGTCTCCCTGCTAATGATGGGGAAAGCTCCAGTTATGGGGTTCTCTACCCCACTGCTTCCCTGTGGGCTTTAAAGACTATCTTATGTGGCAGAACTTAAATGTGGAGTGAGGGAACATAGAATAATAAATGGCAGCACATTAACAGCTTGGCTAAATAAACCACTGTGAAGTTTTTTAAGTTCCAAAACAGTGGTGCATATATGCCCAGCTTACTACCCTTGAAAATTTAGTTTACCAAAAGTAACTTTCCCTTTGCTGATTACGAATTGAATTTAGAGGATCTGTGTTTCCCTTTCAACAGCTGTGGACCAAACAAACAGTCTTCCAATGAGTGACAATGTAAGTGCCCAAGTCTTCCACTTGACTGGGGCCAGGCTGGGGTGACTTGGCCCAGTCCTCTTAGCAGCCCCAGCTCTGCCATATCCGAGGGCAGCATGCCAGTCCCAGTCACACAACAACAGGTTTCTAGCTGTTCCAGCACCTTCCCCTAAGAGATGTCCTTTTCACTGACTGATAGTTGCACACGCTGCGTGTAACAGAGGGGAAGACAAGCAAATTAGCAGAGAAAAGTAGAGAGAAAATAGACAATACCCAAAGAGAATCAGCTCACATCTTTGTTTAGTAGGTTAACAAGATCACAGACTCCAAAGGCTGGTGAAGCAGTAGTACAAAAAAGAGTAGTTTCAATTCTTCAAAGTTTGAGTAAACAGATCTCTTGCTTTGACTTCACAATGACATGAGACCTTTAAGTTTCACTTAGAAATCAGCATTCAGAGCAAGCTAGAAGCTCAGAATGAATCTCAGCTGGAATCAATTTGTTCTTCAGAGCTTCCTTAATACATTTGGTATTACTCAACATATATCTTAATTGAGCAATCTTTCCTCTGAGAAGTGAGAATAGTTTTATTCAGTCTTGTTTTCAAACACGGTATTTCATGTTTCATTTCTCAGTCTGTGGAATTCATTCTTTGGATTTATTTATATCTTTATCAGAAAGAAGAGCATGTTACTTCAGCTTTGTGAAAGTGAAATATCAGTTGATTTAAGTGCAATATAATATGTCTTTTTTTTTTTTTAATGAAAAAGAGTATTTTGCTGCAGGTATTTTGTAAAGGTGCCACTATGCCAAAGAAAAATAATATAAGTAGATACTTAATTCAGCAAATCAAATAGCCAGCAACATTCTATATCATCCTAGAAATATTTTATATTTATACCTGGCTTTGAAA
Source organism: Odontophorus gujanensis (assembly GCA_013399175.1). Classification (NCBI taxonomy): domain Eukaryota; kingdom Metazoa; phylum Chordata; class Aves; order Galliformes; family Odontophoridae; genus Odontophorus; species Odontophorus gujanensis. Next base: position 179,709 of record VXAB01001683.1, read on the forward strand.
TTGCTTACAGCATTCACATTTAAAGGTTCTCGTCAAGGCTTAAATGCACATCAAGGGGCTTCGGGATTTTTAATCAGTCTCATGTATATAGTAATCAGTCCAGTTTGTCACATTTGTCCAGATTCTTAATATATTACAGGTGCCTTGCCTCAGTAGAGCATCTAGCATGTTACTGACATGCTCAAAGAGATTCACTTCAAAGTCAGAAATATTTTCCCTCTATTTATGATAGCATCAGGCAAAAGAAAAGGGAACCAAACAGAAGATATCCCTGTAAAAGCTAAGTTAATTCAAACCCTTACTGAATAGTCCTTTCAGACATTTTTGAATCATCCTGCATTTGTACAGGTCTTACCCAGGTTCCATATTCTACAATTGCCTCAAGGATTTGCAGACCCAGTTTACTGTTAACCAGGACTCTGCAGCCAGACAGACAATGGAAAATACTGATACATCTATGACACCCCCTCAAAAATAAGGTTACTGTTAAAGTACACAGTTCATGCAGTTGTGTCTGGAATTTTTTAAGCCCATGCCTAAATGCATGCTCGAACTAAACTGAATGCTTCCATAATGATTGCCCCGAGGTAAGCACAAGGAGGGGAGACACTTTTTAGACATTTGAACCCCAAATATTTTCTTAATTTTCTTAGTGCTGCAACATAATAAGCAGCAAGCTGCATGATAATCTCTAAAGCTGTTCTGTGCACAAAGATCAGAAGTGTCAGTAGGAACAGATGCAACAGTTTGGTAATGCTGGAGCCTACGCCAAAACCTCTGGCTGGACATATAAGCAGAATTTTAGAGTAAAAAAATTCCAAAAGAATCATATTAGTACACACTGCAAGTAATTTCTTTTTTCTTAAGTGGATTGCTCCCACATTCTCTCAGAGGGTTCGCTAGTTACTCACCGTTGTCAGTAACATTGGGCCTCTGGTTAGAATTAAAAGTGTTTAGAGAATATAACTCTTAAGAAATTTTGCCTATATGATTCAAAACTAATTCCTAATGTTGACATACTTATAATTATTTATGATTAGTGCTTTTTTGTTTATCTCATTTAGTTCTACAGTTTCATTCTATAGACAATTTTTATGTATTTTCTGAAATGTTTTCTTGTTCCTACTCAATGTTTAAGTGAAATATACAAATATAACTTTGCTAATTGTATTGATTTATTCCAGATAAGAAAACTGCCTTAGATATCTTCTTAGTTGTATGTCTAATGTAACTATTGATTTGCAGTAAATAGCGTGTGTTTCAATTTCAGATCCTAGCAACCTGTACCTCGCATGCATGGCGACATGGATCCTCCTTGGTGGAATTTTTCCTCACTGCTTTCCACTATAGCCTCTAGTTTTGTCACTAAACATCAATTTCAGAACTATTTTCCTAATGAGATGAATTCAATAAAGTAATCTGAGAATTAGAAGACAATTTATCCAATTAACCAAACGAAGAAAAAGATGCTGCTTCCCTCCACCACTGGCAAGCCCACTGCTTTGTTTGAAGTGACAGTAACAGTGTGGTGGCTCATGGAGACAGCTTCAAACCCACTGTGCTCTTACAAGGACCTCTGGTGGAGTGTCAGAGAAGGGGTGCAGTGATCTCCCAAAGGCCAAACAAGTGACCTAATCAGGGAATGCTGGCATATGGCCATGCGAAGTGAGCAGCTGTTTGTGTGCCAGCATCAAAGTGTTGCCTCGACAAGGGAAAAAAAGGACAGCAGGTCTGAATGGCAGAGTGTACTTCCTAGCCCCTGTGAGCAGAGCGCCTGCAATAAAAAGGACTATTATGGGACACTTTCAAGCCAGCATTTATAACATAACTGCACTAACTGAGTCATACTCTCCTTTCAAGTACAGAGGAACATTTTAAAAGCAGCTTTACTCAAAATGACAAAAATGTGTAGTCTGTTTACTGCTCTGGGTACTGATTTCTAACGATGCCAGAGGGCACAGACACATTCCCTAATTACAGAAGCTGGCACATCCTGTGAGCCACTTACACAAAGTGCAACTTCTGCTAAGAATGCCAGGGGAAAGGCCATTGCCCCATCCCACCATGTGCTGTGCTGTGAAATGCCACAGCTCTTCACTGCACAATACTGAACACTAAACCCAGTTCTGCTCTGCAGGCAGATACACTGTCTTCACAAATTTGCCCTTCACCTCTAACAAAATCTAGTCATGCTGACTGAATGGTTCAGCTTAACAGCACTTCTCTTCAACACCTCACTCACTGACCTGTCAGCTCAGCTACTGAACAGAGGTCTTGGTTGACGACACGAAGCTGTTTGCAGATGACATCAAGCTGTGTGGAACACTTAAGATGATCAAGGCTGGAGCAGTGGGCCCAAGCAAACCTTATAGGGATCAACAAAGCCAAGTATAGGGTCTCGAACTTGAGTCGAGGTACCCCTCTCCATCAGTACAAGCTGGGGGACTGAAAGGATGGAGCACAGCCCTGCAGAAAAGGACCTGAAGGTACTGCTGGATGGGACGCTGAGCACGCGTTAGCAGTGTGCCCCCACAGCCCAGAATGACAGCTGTATCCTGGATGGGACGCTGAGCACGCGTTAGCAGTGTGCCCCCACAGCCCAGAATGACAGCTGTATCCTGGATGGGACGCTGAGCACGCGTTAGCAGTGTGCCCCCACAGCCCAGAATGACAGCTGTATCCTGGATGGGACGCTGAGCACGCGTTAGCAGTGTGCCCCCACAGCCCAGAATGACAGCTGTATCCTGGATGGGACGCTGAGCACGCGTTAGCAGTGTGCCCCCACAGCCCAGAATGACAGCTGTATCCTGGATGGGACGCTGAGCACGCGTTAGCAGTGTGCCCCCACAGCCCAGAATGACAGCTGTATCCTGGATGGGACGCTGAGCACGCGTTAGCAGTGTGCCCCCACAGCCCAGAATGACAGCTGTATCCTGGATGGGACGCTGAGCACGCGTTAGCAGTGTGCCCCCACAGCCCAGAATGACAGCTGTATCCTGGATGGGACGCTGAGCACGCGTTAGCAGTGTGCCCCCACAGCCCAGAATGACAGCTGTATCCTGGATGGGACGCTGAGCACGCGTTAGCAGTGTGCCCCCACAGCCCAGAATGACAGCTGTATCCTGGATGGGACGCTGAGCACGCGTTAGCAGTGTGCCCCCACAGCCCAGAATGACAGCTGTATCCTGGATGGGACGCTGAGCACGCGTTAGCAGTGTGCCCCCACAGCCCAGAATGACAGCTGTATCCTGGATGGGACGCTGAGCACGCGTTAGCAGTGTGCCCCCACAGCCCAGAATGACAGCTGTATCCTGGATGGGACGCTGAGCACGCGTTAGCAGTGTGCCCCCACAGCCCAGAATGACAGCTGTATCCTGGATGGGACGCTGAGCACGCGTTAGCAGTGTGCCCCCACAGCCCAGAATGACAGCTGTATCCTGGATGGGACGCTGAGCACGCGTTAGCAGTGTGCCCCCACAGCCCAGAATGACAGCTGTATCCTGGATGGGACGCTGAGCACGCGTTAGCAGTGTGCCCCCACAGCCCAGAATGACAGCTGTATCCTGGATGGGACGCTGAGCACGCGTTAGCAGTGTGCCCCCACAGCCCAGAATGACAGCTGTATCCTGGATGGGACGCTGAGCACGCGTTAGCAGTGTGCCCCCACAGCCCAGAATGACAGCTGTATCCTGGGTTGCATCGAAAGCAGCAGCACTTCTCTTCAACACCTCACTCACTGACTTGTCAGCTCAGCTACTGAACAGAGGGCTTGGTTGACGACACGAACCTGTTTGCAGATGACATCAAGCTGTGTGGTACACTTAAGATTCTCAAGGCTGGAGCAGTGGGCCCAAGCAAACCTTATAGGGATCAACAAAGCCAAGTATAGGGTCTCGAACTTGAGTCGAGGTAACCCTCTCCATCAGTACAAGCTGGGGGACTGAAAGGATGGAGCACAGCCCTGTCTTCACAAATTTGCCCTTCACCTCTGAGGAGAGACTTGGAGCTGCTGGAGTATGTCCAGAGGGGGGCCACAAAAATGGTCCAAGGAGTGGAGCACCTCTCATATGCCCTCTACTCTGTGCTGTGAGATCTCACCTGGAGTACTGTGTCGGGATCAACAAAGCCAAGTATAGGGTCTCGAACTTGAGTCGAGGTACCCCTCTCCATCAGTACAAGCTGGGGGACTGAAAGGATGGAGCACAGCCCTGTCTTCACAAATTTGCCCTTCACCTCTGAGGAGAGACTTGGAGCTGCTGGAGTATGTCCAGAGGGGGGCCACAAAAATGGTCCAAGGAGTGGAGCACCTCTCATATGCCCTCTACTCTGTGCTGTGAGATCTCACCTGGAGTACTGTGTCGGGATCAACAAAGCCAAGTATAGGGTCTCGAACTTGAGTCGAGGTACCCCTCTCCATCAGTACAAGCTGGGGGACTGAAAGGATGGAGCACAGCCCTGTCTTCACAAATTTGCCCTTCACCTCTGAGGAGAGACTTGGAGCTGCTGGAGTATGTCCAGAGGGGGGCCACAAAAATGGTCCAAGGAGTGGAGCACCTCTCATATGCCCTCTACTCTGTGCTGTGAGATCTCACCTGGAGTACTGTGTCGGGATCAACAAAGCCAAGTATAGGGTCTCGAACTTGAGTCGAGGTACCCCTCTCCATCAGTACAAGCTGGGGGACTGAAAGGATGGAGCACAGCCCTGTCTTCACAAATTTGCCCTTCACCTCTGAGGAGAGACTTGGAGCTGCTGGAGTATGTCCAGAGGGGGGCCACAAAAATGGTCCAAGGAGTGGAGCACCTCTCATATGCCCTCTACTCTGTGCTGTGAGATCTCACCTGGAGTACTGTGTCGGGATCAACAAAGCCAAGTATAGGGTCTCGAACTTGAGTCGAGGTACCCCTCTCCATCAGTACAAGCTGGGGGACTGAAAGGATGGAGCACAGCCCTGTCTTCACAAATTTGCCCTTCACCTCTGAGGAGAGACTTGGAGCTGCTGGAGTATGTCCAGAGGGGGGCCACAAAAATGGTCCAAGGAGTGGAGCACCTCTCATATGCCCTCTACTCTGTGCTGTGAGATCTCACCTGGAGTACTGTGTCGGGATCAACAAAGCCAAGTATAGGGTCTCGAACTTGAGTCGAGGTACCCCTCTCCATCAGTACAAGCTGGGGGACTGAAAGGATGGAGCACAGCCCTGTCTTCACAAATTTGCCCTTCACCTCTGAGGAGAGACTTGGAGCTGCTGGAGTATGTCCAGAGGGGGGCCACAAAAATGGTCCAAGGAGTGGAGCACCTCTCATATGCCCTCTACTCTGTGCTGTGAGATCTCACCTGGAGTACTGTGTCGGGATCAACAAAGCCAAGTATAGGGTCTCGAACTTGAGTCGAGGTACCCCTCTCCATCAGTACAAGCTGGGGGACTGAAAGGATGGAGCACAGCCCTGTCTTCACAAATTTGCCCTTCACCTCTGAGGAGAGACTTGGAGCTGCTGGAGTATGTCCAGAGGGGGGCCACAAAAATGGTCCAAGGAGTGGAGCACCTCTCATATGCCCTCTACTCTGTGCTGTGAGATCTCACCTGGAGTACTGTGTCGGGATCAACAAAGCCAAGTATAGGGTCTCGAACTTGAGTCGAGGTACCCCTCTCCATCAGTACAAGCTGGGGGACTGAAAGGATGGAGCACAGCCCTGTCTTCACAAATTTGCCCTTCACCTCTGAGGAGAGACTTGGAGCTGCTGGAGTATGTCCAGAGGGGGGCCACAAAAATGGTCCAAGGAGTGGAGCACCTCTCATATTGGGGGACTGAAAGGATGGAGCACAGCCCTGCAGAAAAGGACCTGAAGGTACTGCTGGATGGGACGCTGAGCATGCGTTAGCAGTGTGCCCCCACAGCCCAGAATGACAGCTGTATCCTGGGTTGCATCGAAAGCAGCATCGCCAGCAGGGCAAAGGAGTGATCCTGCCCCTCTACTCTGTGCTGTGAGATCTCACCTGGAGTACTGTGTCCAGATGTGGAATCCTCAGTAGAGGAGAGACTTGGAGCTGCTGGAGTATGTCCAGAGGGGGGCCACAAAAATGGTCCAAGGAGTGGAGCACCTCTCATATGAGGACAGGCTGAGAGTGCTGGGACTGTTCAGCCTGGAGAAGAGAGGGCTCCAGGAAGACCTGAGAGCGGCCTTTCAGTATCTAAAGGGGGACTTTAAGAAAGAAGGGAACAGACTCTCCAGCAGAGTCTGTTTTGATAGGATAAGGGGAAATGGTTTCAAGCTAAAAGAGGGGAGGTTTAAACTGGATATAAGGAAGCTATTTTTTTACAGGAAATGTGGTGAGGCACAGAAAAAAATTGCCTAGAGAGGTGCTGGGTGCACTGTCTATGAAGACATTCAAGATAGGGCTGGATGGGGCTCTGAGCAACCTGATGGAGCTGTAGGTGTCCTTATTTATTGCATGAGAGTTGGAGCAGATGATCTTTAATGGTCCTTTCCAACTCAAACAATTCTATGATCCTACGGATTTTCTTCCAAAACCAGTGATCCAGAAGGAAACAGTGGGCAGGACAGGTCTGTTGTCTAAACCAGGCAGGCTGCTGTACACAGTGCCTCCAGTGAACTTCCTACTAGCAACACTTCTTTCTGTGTACAGCTTTAGTTTTCTGTTTTTTAGTTTCAGCACTAAAAAATGCCTCTGTTTGATTTCTAGGAAATGCTAAAAGCAGCTTACCTGTGGCCTAGAACATCTAAATAACGTTCCAAGTGATTTACAGGACTGTTAGGCAAAATGGCGATGAAACTATGAATGCCAACACTAATAATAATAATAAAATTCCGTTCAGTTGCTGATATTTCTACTGTGCATAATCACTGGAAAACAAAATTTAAGCAACTGAACAGTGCATGGCTCATCTTCCTGATGCAGCAAACACACAGCCACTGCCCACCACCAACCAGAAATGCCTGCTTTCTTGTACCCGTTTATCAAACACCCCTACATGCGCTCTGCTCACCCATTCACTATGCTGTCTCCCCCTGGGCCCTTCTGATCATCTGAAGCTTCACAGTGTGGTTGGAGGTCTGCTGAGGAACATCAGCAGAGTTGCAGCTGCAAATGTGGTTGAATGGATACAGTAGAGATAGTGGCAGGAAACAGTCAGAGGTTTTTGCTTCTGTTATTTTAGGATAAGTATGTGTGCTGCAGCGCTGACTTTCTCAAGTGGATTTTACTGCTTCTGTCTTGCATTTTAATGCTTAAATATTCTATTCTCTTTGCAGGCATATGAACTGGAATTCAGTTATGTGCTGGTATTGCTAGACAGCTTCTAGGTGACAGAAAACAAAACCTTATTTAATGAATCTAAAAAATTACAGATTCTCATCCAGGCAACCCATACAAATGCTTCTTCACTTCATGTCCAAACCTAGACTACACCATGTTGTTGTTTCTAGGAAGCAGAACAAGTTTCCCTCATCAACTAATGAACTTTATTTTTAATACATCTCTAGGTGCAATATCTCTAATATATAACACTTTTTCCTGAAACAAATTATGAACCATGAGTTTGAAAAGGGACGTTTATACATCTTAGCTATACCTGTTAAAAGATGTTTTATATTGATTTATTCACTGTAATACTGCATATAATTTCTGAAAAGAAGGTGAGACTTTTCACATGGAGCCTTTTCCACGAGACCTCTCCCCAGGGCCTTCTCTTCAAAATAAATATCAAACTGAAAACATTTTCTTAATTAGTTGAGGAACAACTCTGACCAATGTAATGAAAGCATTTTACGGCAGAAACTGTGTTCTCATAAAAGCCAGGAAATCCAGACTGAAAGATTTTATGACAGACTGAAATTCAGCTCTTGTGCAAATGCCTCTCACAAATGGATCTTTCATAATACAATCACAAGTTAGACAGTGTGACAAATCAGTCTGTAATGCTTTGACAGACAGAATTACATTTTTTCCCCCTAAATGTCACATCTCACACAAAGATGGAATACTACCTGACATGTCCAAAGACACGCATGCCCGGAGCAATGAATCTGTGAGGGGACTGGTTCACGAGTCTTCTGGGGACCAGCTCAGGGAACTGAGATTGTTCTGGAGAAGAGGCGGCTCAGGGGAGATCTTTTTCCACTCTACAACTGCCTGAAAGGAGATTGGAGTGAGGTGGAGTTGGGCTCTTCTGCCAGGTAACAGCAATAGGATCAGAGGGAATGGTCTTAAGTTGTGCCAGGGTGGGTTCATATTGGATATTAGGAAAAAATTATCAGAAAGAGTGGTGAGGCCCTGGCACAGGCTGCCCAGGGAGGTGATGGAGTCACCGTCCCTGGAGTTGTTCAAGAAAAAGGTACATGTGGCATTGACTGACATGGTCTTAGAGAGGTGGCAAGCATGGACTAGATGATTAAAGTCTTTCCAACCTTAATAATTCTACGATTCTATGAGCTAAAGCAAGCTGTACAAATAGAGAAGGATCTGTAATTGAGAATCCCAAACTCCAAAACTTTAATTTATTTAGAAGAAACTAAGCTCTAAGAACTAAGATCTAAAGAGCCCATCAGTTCACCTCCTACACAACTCTAGCAAGTTTTTAAATGGTCAGGACTTTTTGTTCCTTTTGACCCGATTCCAAAACGAAGAATGCATTTGTCAGGATCTTCTCTCAGGATTGTTTGTACCTTAGAATCATAGGACGGCCTGGGTTGAAAGGGACCTCAAAGATCATCTACCTTCAACCCCCCTGCCATGGGCAGGGTCACCAGCCACTAGACCAGGCTGCCCAGAGCCACATCCAGCCTTGTCTTGAATGCCTCCAGGGATGGGGCATCCACAACCTCTCTGGGCAACCTGTTCCAGTGCATCACCACCCTCTGAGTGAAAAGCTTCCTCCTAACATCTAACCTGAATCTCCCATCTTAGTTTAAAACCATTCCCCTTTGTCCTACCACTATCAGTCCATGTAAACATATGGGGAAATAATTTTTCTGTGTTTACAAACTAGAACCCTTTCCTCATATTCTTGGAATTCAGAGATCTACAAATAAATCTTTGTGTTGGAGAATAGAGCAAACAAAAAAGTCCTGCTTCAAATATTTCCTGGGCTCTGATGAAAATGGAAATAACTTATAATTATTAACTTATTAACTTATATAATATATTGTCTGGAAATTGTTCCAGACAATATATATGACAAGGCAAATAACATGTTAATGTACAGCTATTTTTTCAATGTGATGCTGTGGTGTACTGAACAGTCATCACAGATAACCTGGTTCTCCTTCATGTATTTACCTCCTAGTATACTCCCCCTTGTTCTATCACTATCAACCTGTGCAAACAGTTATTCCTCCTCCTGTTTATATGCTCCCTTCAAGTACTGGAAGGCCACAATGAGTTCTCCCTAGAGCCTTCTCTTCTCCAAGCTAAACAAGCCCAGTTCGCTCAACCTATCCTCATAGGAGAGATGCTCCAGCCCTCTGATCATCAAGGACTGAGGCTCCAAAAGCATATTGAAATTCTACATTTTAGTGCTTGACATAGCTAGTTAAAACAATGGATTTCCATATTTTTTCCTCACATATATGATTTATGAGAACACATCAAAAATATTATTTCCAAACACTGCAGCTTCATCCTGTTCCACATATAGGCTGATTCTTTTCTAGCAGGATATTTGAACAATATGTTACTGTAGCTAAAACTGTAAATAGCATAAATGGAATTAAAGTCATATTTATTAATGCAAAGAAGATTGATGACAATCTCCTCTCCACTTCACTGACAGAGAGTTTTGCACTGGAAATAATTATCTACAACAATGTAATAGTTTTGTATTGGGATGGATATGACCAAGAGTAGGCTGATTCCATCATATTTTATTATTGTTTTATTTTATTAGGGATAGTAAAATTTACAGTACAAAGAATTTTTGTCATAAAACTGACAGATCACATTCTTACTATTAAACAAAACTCCTCAAGCACCGTTATTTAAACCAATTTTAATCAATGTCTTAACTAATACGATTGTGTGTTTTGGGGCCCAAGTTACAAAGCCCTGTTAAGCGTGGTAGAATCTGATCGGCTTTGGACAGTTTGATGAATTTAATACACAGAAAACTCATAAGGGGAACATAGGCACAAAATGTCTCTCTTGTAAATACACATCAGGAAGCTGCAAGAACTGTGAAGTAAATGAGACTGCAGTTGCCTAATTCTGGTGAAATTATAAAATCATCACACCTCGCTGCACTTAACAGTAAACCTTTAAACTGAAAAATCCCCCTTCCACCCTGTAACATCACACCACTGCCAAGTACACTTCCTCCTTCAGCCTACTGATGTGAGAGGGATTCCAGTACCACCTCCTGTCCACAGAGAGCGTAGAAAGAGACATCTGCTCATCAACCCAGTGGATTCCTTCCAGCCTCTCTCAGTGCAGTTCTGCACTGCATGAGTCTGTAAAGTGACACAGAACAATTCATACCCAGAATGCAAGGAAGAAGGAAATATACAAGCCCAACTCCATGTCAGATTCATGGAATTATCTGCTAACAGCTACCAAAGGCTGGAAGATTAGGGGTCCTGTCATCCCAATGCTCAATGGTGTCCAGAGCCCCAGGTTATCAAAATAAACCTCTTTAACTGAAGAAGGATTACACTGACTTGACATGATTCAGTGTTGCTCTTCAGTTATTCTTGCAAAAATACTGGTACAAAATGGAAGGTTGCCAACATAAAGATGGATGACAGCAGGAATTATAGTGGGCAGCAGGTCACATCTGAAGCAGTCTCCAGCATACCACAGGAAATTGATGTAGATGAGAAAGAGAGCCCAGTACAAGCTGGGAAATTTTGTACTGGTGCTCTTTTCAAAGCAGGTTACAAGTTTCAAATCTCAGGAGAGGCAGCTCATGCATATAACAAGATGCATACATTTTTAATCAGAACATGACCCATGGAAATGTTTTGAGAAATAGAAACCTCTATACTTCTCCACATTTGGACATTGGCAAGAGGGGAAGGGAGGGGAGGGGAAGGAAGGACCAAAACCAAACCGAAACAGTTCTTGTGACCCTTATCTCAAACTTTCTCAAGAAAACAGTGTGGACAATAAACTTAAAAAACTGATAACCACTGATATTCTTACCTATAGACAGTCCTTTGGGTGTAGGATCTTTCTCCAGGTACAAATCAATCCACTAGACAACTCAAATATATATGTCTTAGATCTACTGCTACTAAGATAACAACAAAGCATCTGCACACAGATACCCATTTTAGCATCACAGCAAGAAATGAAGAATGAGAGATACAGAAAGATAAAGTTGCCTGAAACAAAAAGATACTCATATAAATTCTGTATTTTCAAATCATTTGTGATCAACTTAGCTTCAAAAATACCTGGCAGATTCCAAGGACAACTAGGATGTTGTTCCATCTCAGTCCCAGGAAATAGGATCTGCTCAGATCAGAAAGGCTTGAGTAAGCCCTTCTCATAAATTTAAGAAAAATGCATTCACAGGGATCAAAACAGAATAATCAGTGTTTTCAATACCTAATTCGATTGAACCTCTGAATGTTCATCTGGAAATAGGAAGCAGAGAGCTTCACAAGGTCCTATGAGGACAGGAAATCACTGATCACAGGGAACTTGTTGCAGCTGTTCTCCAACGCTGAAGATTAGGGTGAAAGAAGAGATAATGCAGACAGTATGGTTACAACAACAGAATTTGAAAAACTGGCTTTGGATTTGCATTGTTACCTCTACAGGACCTGTTAATATTATTGTCTGAAAAATGCACTCGTGTCCTACTGTCAGCGTCAGTAGAAATTTGCATTTTGGCAATGTTGTCAGAAATCTGATGGAAAATGTAAAGCTTGTGCTACTGTTCTCTTAAGAGGTCACATAAAAGCAACAAAAGCATAAACTCAGTTGTGAATTTTGAGGTGCCATTCAACATAAAATAAATACTGTCCTTTAATTGCCGGGAACAATTTCACAAAGAGAATCAGAAATGTCATTCACTTAATCTGCTGAGAAGATAAGTATTTTCAGAGCGCTTTAAAAGCGTACAAGTACTGCTAAAGCCAATTACACAAATGTACCACCTCCCAAAATCAGCAAAATAAAAGCCCAGAAACAGGCTTGCTCAAAAAGTACCCGAATCTTGACCTTTAGGAACACAAAAGCCTCAGCCCGGTATACAGAATACCAAGCTGCTGCACTAGATTGGCAGAATGTTTGTTCCATTGATCCTTGTTCTTGTTCACGGTTTTGTGCTGATTCTTATGCCAAAGTCTTTTGTTCTGGCACATAGCTTCAGGAGAAGAGAAGGGATACAACAAAGGCATTGAGCTCTTGAAGGGGTCTTTTCATTAGGCTATTTCTGAAAACAAAGAGAAGATAATGATACTTTCTTCCTTCCGTATTCCCATTGTTTCAGTTTGACTTGACATTACAGAATGTGGCATCAAGGAGAAAATTAAACCTGTGACTAACGCAATTTCTGTAAAACAGAATTATTCAAATTAATTAGATCCACACTTTTGCTTTCCTTTCTTCCCCCCCTCCCCCGCCAAAGGAAGCAGGAAGAATGTTGTTATTGTTCTGATGTTTTCCAATTAGTGTCCCAAAAGTGTAATGCTGGGAACAAGATGCTTCAGAAACCTGTGACTCATCAACTCCTCTTTAAAAAGCAAAGCATACAAACAACTTTATGAAGAATTTATTTATGTTGCTAATGTCAGAAACAAATATTTCAGAGGTCCTGAAAACAGTCCAAGTTTCGCATACAGCACTGTAAAACATACAGGTCTAACTGAGAAACCGAAGGCAATAGTAAAATTGAGGCACAATGAACATTTATGGATATCCCACCGGACTCGCAGTGAACCACCCGTCTCATTTATGACTTCTTGGGACCTCTAGCGATGTATTTGCTAATTGCAGCATGAGTGTCTATGAAAGCACCATCAATATCAGCCTGAGAATTTAGGTTTGCACATATGTTTAACATTTTACATGTAAACAACTACTTCACCTGATCTAGATTAAGGGCTCTTAGAAACTCAGTGGGAGAGCATTTGATTTGAGAATTTGATACAGGCTGGTACACAGTTAGAGATCACTCACAAACCCTCAATCTGATGAGTTTTCAACTCCCACACAGTGACCGAGGTCAATCTGATCTGTGCATATGATTTGTGCCTAACCCCACTCTGACAGTTTAATAGGGTTGAGAATGCACATTTGGATTATTGTCCTGCTTTAAAGGATCATTTGTAACTTGATTTGAAACAGCTATTTTTATAGTGTGAAGGAAGAGAAAGGTTTATCTACTATGTTTGATTTCTAACTTCCTCCACACATTCTGGTTTTATTCAAAAACAAATACAGAAACACCAAAACACCTCAAAGAAAAAAGTAAAATAAAATGAGTGTTTATTTGTAACACTGGAAACAAAATTCCTGCAGAACATCTGCTCTCAAAAGGCTTCCAAACTGGTTCCCGAGGGAAATTTTCCATAGAAATTATGTTTGGCCATCAGATCATAGAATTGTTAAGGTTAGAAAAAACTTCCAAGGTCACCAAGTCCAACTGTCAGCCCATCCCCAGCATGTCCACTGAACATGACCCTCAGTGCACGTCTCCACATTTGATGAACGCTTCCAGGGTGGTTTTTTTTTGTTTTGTTTTTTTTTTTTTTGAGATTCATTGCTCTTAGTAGTTTGGTACTTTGGTACCATTCCTATCCCAATGCAGCCAAACCATTCTCACTACCATGAGAACTCAGCGGTCCAGCTCACACATGTTGAAAAAAATATACCATATAGCTTGATACATTAAGGACAGGTGAAATCAGAGCAGCCTCATCTTCATATGTCAAACTGCATTTCTGTGACAGGAGCTGAGCAGTCCCCACTGATGGAAAGCTCAAATGTCACAAGTTAATAGAAGGGTGTAGGGACCACTGCAGCTCTCTTGGTACACACTCTAAACCTCTGTTTCAGGAGTTCATAAAACAGAATATTAAATTATTCTAAAACAAATGGTAATCAGTAAGCTCTCAAAGTGAGTTTACAAAGAAGATAAACGTACCTGGTAGCAAAACATCTTCTTTCAAGAAGTCAGGTAAGTAGTCCCTTGAGCTTTGCTAGTGTTCTCCACACTTTTCTACACAGTCTGAGCTCTGCTATTTAAATGCCAGCTAGTTTTCAAAATTATAGAGGAAAAGAAAGCACAGAAGCCACCCATATGAGGATAAAATTCTGGTGCTATTAGAGTCCTGAAGAATTGCTATGTATTATAACAGTTCTAGGGCTTTGATAATAAGATCTGCTGATATCATGCAGGTTTCAATTCTATTTTTCAAGTACTCTGATTAAAAATGAGCTGCAGGAACTGTGAGTTCATGTTCAGGTGTCATTGGTGATGAAGCTCAGTTGGTGTTGAAGCTCATATTGTGACGAAGCTCAGTAACAAAAAATATAGATCAAATAACAAAGGGAATTTCTTAAAAACAAAGGCATTTAGATCATGGGATAGTTTCTTAAAAGATATACAAATATCTTGTCACAAAATCCATTTAGAATTACTTACAACTTAGTCTCTCACTCCCCACTATAGACAGGATCTTTGTGTCTGGACTAAATTATTACGGTGGTGGCTTGGGTAGCAAGAGTGAAACTTGATGAAGCAGTCTGACTTTCACAAGAGCTCTCTTTGTGGTGTAGCTGAGCACAGGCCCTGAACTTCCCATCCCAAGTGAAACAAACCCAGGTCACTGGGAACTAAATATATTCAGCTATCACACAGTCAGTTTAGTAGTTTGTTCAGATCAAGCCTTAGTCCTTAGGCAATTCCTTTCCCAGCAAATAAAAAATACAGAAGTAATTACAGAATATGGGAGAAAGGGATTTCTAAAGGCTTTGCTTACTAAATAACTTCTGTTTGAACTAGAATTATTGATTTATAAGTCCTTGGGGCAGAAATTCTTTATATCGATGTAGCTTACATCTAACGGCATGGGGTTCCCTCATGAAAATATTTTGTAGATGTTGAATAAATGTAAAATTATTAAAGCAGATCTGTATGCACAGGTGCATCTAAAAGTACCGTATGCTTCTGAGGCCAGCATTTTTCCCCAGACATCATATTCCCCAACTGTCAGTGCTACTACAGCTCAGTTTCAGCTCAAAAGCACAAGGGAGGTACAGTGGTGTACCCATCCTACCTATGCAAGAATACATGTTCAGCCCACTTCGGTGGGTGAATTTGACTGTAATACAACTGCTATTCTGCGTAGACTGTTGGAAGTAGACCATATGATTCACATATGCTTTCTTCTCTCATATCCAGCAGGTAATTTCACAAATTTTTAAAGTTCCAGAACACCAGGATCAAGAGCACAAATTGTTCAACCATGGCATCCTAAGAAGAAAAGAGAGACCAAGGGATCTATTTCTAATCTCTCAGGGACCATGGTAAGAAAGTGTCCTTAAGCCATGCTTCTTGCAAAGGATTTTAAATCACACTGCAGTTACTTCTTTAGCTTAACATGACCTGTGCTTGTCTGAACACACAGCCAGTAAATCAAGGAATGCTGTGTTCCTATTAGGTTTAAGAGAATACATCGGTACATCCATTCTGTGTCTTTTGACGAGGGATTATGTTGAGGCTTCTGAATGAAATCTTCTCCCTTTCTGCTTGTCTAAAAGAATACAGCAGCTCCTCTGTTATCTGCCTGCGTCTGTGTTCTAGTTTAGAAACAGATCCAGCTTGGCTTGACACTAAATTAGATTTAAAAAGAGTGATTCAAAACCTGGAAAGCTTCTCCCTGGATTCAAAGGACTCTAGATCAGTTGTTACATGTCCAGAGCATTGTACCCTCTCACCAGATGACATACTCTATCCTGTGCCCACCAAGGGCTGTGGAAGGTAATCAGCTGTTGGAGTGCGCACTTCCCAGGTTCAGAATTCAACTTGGTCTGGCTTTGGCCATTTTCAAGGAATTAAAATGATGAAAATTACCTAAATATTGGGGTTTGATTCATTCTGCCAATCAGTCACTCAACTTTCCAAAGTCAAAGCAGACCAGGAGTTGTGGGAGTTTGGATGTGATGAGCTCAGTACACTTCTTGGAACTGGTGTTTTACTGCATAAAGCATATGGATTTGTGAATGGAAAAGCTGCCAAGATATTTGCAAGAACCTGCAGCCATGTGGGCATCAGATTAATACTGGACATCAGGTAATATTTGGATAACTTGTCTAATTCTTGTTCCAGCTTTGCACTCAGCCTCTTTAGGACAGTAAATAAATGGATACATAGATGGATGAATGGATGGATGGATGGATAGATAGATAGATAGATAGATCACAATATTTAGAAGATGCATCTTGCTAACAAAGCTGTTTAGATAAATATTTCTGGTTGCATGTGAAAACTGGGTCGCTGTCTCCAAACTTTTGGAAATCCACATTAATGTTGATCAGATGCTGTAGAGTGAAGACTTTTTTTGCATTCGTAGTAACTCCACATGCCTTGTTTCTACACTTGATGAGGAAGCTGTTCTGTTCTTCAGTAGTTCTTCCCAGCTAATAACATCTGCATCGATTTTTAGCTGCAGGAAATATTTATTCATTTAAGGATGAGCTTGCATATACCTGGGTAGATTTTAAAATGAATTTCTTCACAATATCTGAAGTGGCTATTTTCTGCTTCCAGCACTAAAACAAATGAGAAAAGAACTACTGGGAAATCCCAACACAAACACTAGAAAAGGTCAGGCTTTCACAGCACATTTCCATAATTCATTAGAGATTCAATGCACACTGACAGTCTGCAGTAAATTGTCCTGCTGACAAAACTGGAAAGAGCAGTGAATGGAACAAATTGAACAGCTCACAACACAAGGACAGCAATGAGATTGCTAAACGGTACAAATTAATTCCTCAGATGAGTTCTTGCTTCTCACATCTTCAGCAGAAAGAAGACAATAACATCCCAAGTGATTCAGATCATCTTACTTGAGTTATACATGAGGCTTTATGACTAAATTCTTCTAAATTATGAATTCAATAAGTTATAATTGGTCTCCTCCAGTTAAAGCAGGAGTTATTTTGCAATGTATGCCATGCAATTGAGAGGAGGTCTAAGTGGCAGCTTTCAGAAGCTGCTGAATGATTCTCTGTATGCTGGCTAAAACCAGGCCTTTGTCCCACAGCTTTGATGATTTTACTCTGTTGTTTCTTTATTCCAATCTGGTATCAATGATTCCCTCTTGCTGGTGAGCTTTGAGCACAGAACTGGACAGAATGTCAAAGCCTGGAAATCATTTACTAAACCTACATCTTTTCAGACTGGCTAAACATCAGCACAAACACGAACATTAGTCACCCTTATGACTAATGCTTATGAAAAACATTTTTAAGCTCAGAAACACAGCAGCTCATATTATCCGTCATCTCAGACAGGCAGTTATTTAGTTACTGGACTAATGAGCTGTGCATTTCTCATAGAGAAAAATCTTATCCCAACTCTGTTTTACAAACCTGGTGTTTACCAGGTTCCTCTAACCCGTGGCCCAGGAATGCTTGCCACCTCTAGCATCAAGGCTCATTCTCTGGCTGGGTCTCACTTGTTTGTTGGAATAAGTCTCCAATATACTCCATCCTTTTCCCAGGCCTTAAACTATCACACTGCCTCTACTTGAAAAATACAAGTAGCTGAAGCTATGTGGGATCCAGGGCACAGCCAGGTGTTCCTCTCTGAAAGATGATGGAAGGACTAGAGCCCTGGACACTGCAGTGCATATCCAGCTCACCATTTGGAAACAGTAAGGGAAGGCTGAGCACACCTGAACTTCATGAGTTCTCCTTCAGCAATTACACTATCGTTTAGTTCCTTGCACAGAAACTTGGTCTTTCTGGATCTTAAGAAGATCCTCCAGTCACTACAGTCTGCAACCAGTGACCACTTCAGAGCTGCTCTCCAAATAAGGCAAAAAGAAAACTGAAAAAGTTTAACATTTTAACGAAATGAATCAGTTTATATTTCAAGGATTCAGAAACTGAAGAGAATGATGCATGAGTTTCAGGATGGTTAATGTTTCATGTAGTTCAGAGACAAACTCTGGTCTAAATCCCATTGAGGTTATGGGCACTGGACCCACTGAGTACTCTAGTTCTCTCAGAGTACAGAGATTCATTGTGTATAGGAGTCATTAGTTAATAGTTATAGTAGTATACATAATAATATAATACTGACATAGTTAATCTGAGTTTGTAGAGGACAAACAACTCTTGCATACAAGTGAGCCTGTCATTGCTTTCTAACAGATTGATATAGGTCAAACTGGCAGCTTTTCAAAGGAGAGAGAGGGCTTGCTAATGCTGAACCTAAGGAAGTGAAAGAGAGTATATTTATATTAGATAATAGGAAGAAATTCTTCACTCAGAGGGCAATGGCACAGGCAGCCCAGAGAAGCTGTGGGTGCCCCATCCTTGGAGGTGTTCAAAGCTGAGCTGCAGGGGGCCCTGGGCAGCCTGGTCTGGTGGGAGGTACCCCTGCCCATGGCAGGGGGATTGGAACTGTATGGGCTTTAGGGTTCCTTCCAACCGAAACCATTCCATGGTTCTACAAAATTATTAAACCCCATATAGTCTTCAGTGAAGAAAAGTCTACATGCTGCACACAGGCAAGTTCCTGTTCTCCCAGACCACAGATGACAGTGCTGTCCCCATATGAAAGATGGGGGATTGGCAGCCACAATGTTAAATGGTGATGCCACACTTCTACTTCAAGACAGAAGTCAAATTTTGGCACTCAAATGAAAGAGAACATTTTTATAAGTGATTGTTTTTGTAACTTTTGGTCTATGTAAATCTCCTGTCAGTGCATTAGGAACTTAAAGAGGTTTAAATGATGAAAGCCTCTCAACTTATCTTTCAGCTTACCTAGAGTTATAGTGTTTATCCAGAGCTTGGTTATATTACTGGCAGAAGGGTGACAAGACAGAGAACAGTTAACAAGAAATTTAGTAGACAACGTGCTCTATACCCTGAGCTCTCTACATAACTCACTGTTTGATTCAATTCACATAGTGATTGATAATCTTTAAGCGGAAAACTTTTGCTCATTTCAGTTCCATCATCTAAATGCTGTATTTTCCTTTAGCCCAGTCATACTGTGTAAATCACAAGCTTTGGGTAGAGCAAGCTGAGGATAGGACAGCCAGTACAGCCATGCATCCTCCATTCTGTAAGAACAATGTAGTCCTTAGAAACCCTCCCTCTGTTTGTAGGATGTTGATTTGATCTTATCTGACTCAGAGCCAGCTAAGACTGATTTGCAATAGAGGTTCAAAAGAGGAATGCTCGAAAGCATCAAAGGAAATAAACAGCATGGTCTCTCCAGAGGTTTGCATACCTTTCTGTTACTGCTGTCCCTGAACAGCAGAGCAGTGTGCCCGGTGGAGGCTGCTTTTCTACTACATCCTCTCTAATCACAGGAGAAAGCAGGAAGGACACTTTTCCATTTCTGGGTTTAGTTAGTAAGATCTCGGGGACTCTGCAAGGTATCTTATGTTTCCTAATGGTCTGGGATCAGTAGCAGCAGTGGAACCAGGGTAGTCTGATCCATCAGATGTGGAACCGTCCAATTTCCTTGTGAAACAGGTAAGTAGTATTAATAGCAGCCAGAAGATAAGGCAAAGGATTATTTCACTCCGGTTGTAAATAAAGACCTTTTACCTTTCTTGTCTTGCTCTCAGGGAGCAGGTGTTGCCTCAGGACATTTTTGTTTAAAAAGCATGATGAGATTCAAAGACACAGCTAACCATTCCCTGCTGCTGAGAATGAATTTGCAAAGACCCAGTGAGATTTACAAGCCTGATTAAAATTTGCTAGCCTTATAAGAAACTTTAATACGATGCAGACTAGGAAATGTTTCTGCCGTGTTTTGTGACCATGTTGCAAGCTAAATGATGTCTGTAATCCATTTTCTCAACTGCTTGCTCCCAGTATTTGGAGGTCCCTATCCCTGCTGCAGGGGTTGCTCAAGTTCTTCCAAAGCTGCTGCTAAATTATCATATTTACTGAATGGCATATTAAGGTAAACAGAGACGTATTTCTTTAATTCTGTAGGTTGTGATGTGATTCACAAGAGCTCTCATCAAAGGTAAAAAATGAAACTGTCATCAGTCAGAGTTCTTTCAATGCCAAGCTAATGCCATACAGCTCTTGCTTCTGCCAAAAATTGGGCTAATTTCAGAAAGGGCAGGGACCTGGACACAGCTTTAAGCTCATGCTGAATAAACATCACAGCAGGATGCTCATACTGCAGGAACTCTGGGTCTCACCCATCCCAAAACCATCTCGCTCTTATTTCTCACATGTCACATCATGTCAGAACTAAAGTAAGAAGCACTTCAGGCCAGGGACCACATTTTTTCATAATTTGTAAAGCACCTAGAATGCTTTTAGCACAAAGATAATGGGTGTTTTATACAGAGGAATGAACTATCACTGCTGTAGAAGGATGTTTTTACACACTGCACTAAGTGTGTGCCTGCTTCTTTAGCAATAATAATGAGAAGAGCTTTGGATATTTTTAAATAAGGCATCAAGTGGCTAAGTGAGTAGCAATATCCCTACACTACCATGATTACCAAGCACTACACATCTGCACTGGAACAGAAACTGAATCTCATGAGTAAAATACATAGCTGCTCTATCATTCCATGACCTCTTATTGTCAGAGTCAGCATTTCACATAAAGCAGGTTTGTCCCTTGCAGACAGAACCTGATGCTTCAGTATCACAGTATCCTCAAATCTCCCCCATACACTCACTTCTTTGTTTTGTTGCTGTGCCATCTTCTTTTACAGTCTCCATAATGCTCAAATTAACACTTTTCTTAACAGGGACCTAAATTTCCCTGAGTTTCTGACCATTCTCTTCAGTGGCTGCATTTGGTTTCTATGTATTGACTCTTTCCCTATTACTTCTTAACCCAGGTTCATCTTTCAAAGCTATCATCTCTGTCCTCGAACGTTCAACTGAGACAGTAAAGGATGACTAAATGTAGAGTTGATGTCAGCTAATATCTGCACAGATCTAACATCAAAATGTGCAGATAGATTATACCTGATCAGGCATAGAGCCTGCAAGTACAAAGTCGATCCGTCAGTGCTTTTGAACAGATTTGAACCATCAGTGAGTTTGGTAAACCACAGCTTGGCTTCCATTGGCCGTGCCATTTCTGATGAAGCACCAGGCTCCCTACAGGCAGATTCACCACAGTGCCAACCCATGGTGTTGCAGTCATCAGCATGTCCTCTTCCACTTGTAGCTCTGTCAGATCATGTGATTAAGTCCACCACCCAGATCTTTCCCAGCATGTTTTCGCACTGAAGAATAGAGACAAAATCTCCCAAACAGAACCTTGGGTTATCCCTGGAGCAGTTTGATCATCTCCTCTGCCAACAGCTAGCACACTCTAAGAGGCAGTGTTGTCCTGTTGGGAGAGGTTCAGCGTGGCAGGGCACGTCAACACAATGTATATAACACAGCACAACTTACTGATGTCAGCAGTGCTAAAATGTTTCACAGCAGTGATAGATCTGCCAAAGGTACCAAAGGCATTTCTAATAATTGCAAGAATATAAAATGACTGAAATCCAAAGCAGAACCTTGAAATCCTGAGATACACAGCATAATCACCGAGCGAGGTACAGCTAGTCCTTCAGCATTCTGCACTGCTTTCCAGGGCAAATTGCCCTGTAAAAGAAGCAGCACAATACAGTAACTGAATTTCTACCTCTTTCTTCCCAGAACTGAATGAGAAAGATGTTCTGGTTCTGACCAGGGCAAGCACAGGAGAAAGAATATGTATTTATACCCATAAAAAGCCATTGCCTTGTTTTAAAAAGCATTTCAAAGACTGTTTATCATGTCCAGAAAATAAGCATAGAGACCATTCTCAGAGTCCAATCAGAGAATAGAACCAACTCCTCAGGATTTTGGTCATCCACCCCTTACTGATAGAGAAAAGAGCATAATGGGAATGCTTTGCAGGAACTGCCTGCAGAACTGACCAGTGTTGGCACGAAGGAGACAAAACAACTTCCAAATCTCCAGAAAAGAGTAAGGGCAAAATTTGTCCAATAACTTGTCACAAGTGGTTTGCCCAGCTCTAACCAGTACTGTCCTACAAATGAAGAGACACTTCCTCCTAGGAATCACAGCACAGTTTAGCAGCTTTCACTGTATCCTGCCTCTCTCTCATCCTGTCTCAGCTTAGCAGCTGTAAGGGAAAAGAAGCTGAGAAGTGTTGTCACAAGCCATAAAATTAGAACAGAGTAAAAGAAAGCGCTAATCAACAGACCACATCAAATATAAAAGAACTCAATCTGGTACAGCTCAGAAGAAAAAAACAAATAAATGACCAGAAACAGCCTCTAGGCCAAGTACCCATTCTGAACTTTCTGTGTCTTCACTGAAAAGACAAAGGGTCAGCACTCACAGCCAGAGCTGACCCAGAGCAGTTTTGATTCTGTCATGCTGTTCTGAATGTTGGTCATTTGCGACACTGCAAATAATGGTCCCTTTCTGTCACCACAAGAACAATAATACTGACACCAAAATGCTTCTCATGCCATTCAGTGCAAGTCACTTCAGGGATTTTGTTCTGCTTCATTCTTCTGTCCCGATTGCTGCAATATTTCCCAGGACATCCGAAACATTCGGTTCCATCCTTCTTCTCCCTTGTTCCAAATTGCACAACGATTTTGTTTACTGCTTATTTCTGGAAACAAGTGATTCCAGTGAGGCGCTCGCAGTCAGACAGCCCCAGCTGGGTTCCACAGAGAATAGAGATATTTGCTACCACCTGCTGGTGAAGTAGGGTTGGGGGCCGAGTGAGAATACAAATCTGTTTGCTTTTCTGCATTTATTACCCGACCCCTTTTGAGACATATTCATTGAGGGGTTTGATAATGAAGCTAAGAAATCGCTTTTTTTTTTTTTTTTTTTTTTTTTTTTTTTTTTTTGCTGTGTGGCAAGAAGCCAGAAAAGCTGATCATGTTGTAGCATAAGCAAGTAACCAGCCATGGATGGAAGGGGGGAATTCAACCCTTTATGGATGAGCAAATCTCTGGCAGCAAGAACTTTCAGGAACTGTGAAGCTCCCAGATATGTAATGAAAGGCAAAAAGCCTTGATCTGCCATCACAGCTTGATGTAATGAAGCTCTAACATTATTGCAAGGAATAATAAGTCATCCCCTCAGGGAGTTCATGCTTCTATGGCAGAAGCTCCCAAATAAGGCATCCTAATCACAAGTGCAGCAGTGTCTGGCTGCTGAGACAAGTATTTGGGGTGATAAATTACAACTGGTCAGATGTGAAAAGTGAAGGGAGTTTGTCAATCTCATTTTTGGTTGCATCCCAAAGTGGCAAAATTAACTGTTAAATACATAAAATTAGGTCTCTTTGCTCTTAGATGCAGGGCACATCTCACATGGTAGTGAGCAAAGTTCATTACAGCTGGTGTAAAAACAGCTGCTGAACATATTGGAGAGGTCCTTAGTAAACAAGTAGAAAAGCTTTCAGAAGGACAATCACCATTTCTGGATGCTTATCAAGGAACTTACACTTGGAAGAGTTCAGCAACTCTGTATTTAACAGAAATGAAGTTCAAAGAATAATGCACTGCTCTGGTAAGCTGAAAACAACATCCGAATTAAAGAATAAAGTGACATGCTTCCTCACAGGTGCTGAGCATTCTCAGCTCCATCACCTCCTGACTTCATTAGGATCTGGGCAGAAAAGCAGCTCCTTGGGCTAATTCAAGCTCTTCATAGATTAAGTCCTAGAGTAATCCACTGCTGCATGCACCACAGTCATGCTGCCCTCCTTGTGCCCTTGTTTCTACTCTGCTCTATGGGGGGACTGAATGAGCACTACAGACCTGTCTGATCCTGTACATTTACTGCCTGGCTCCTTCTGAATCACTTAGGGGTTTGGTGAGAGGCTGCTCCCAGGCAGAGAAGCTGTGAGTTGCTGCCCAATTCCCACAGCCCCCTCCCGGTCCCCAGCCATTAGTAGGATTTTTTCTCGTTTTCTTATCACAAATACTGCTCATTTTGTAGGATGGGATCATTGTTCTCACATCCCCAGGAAGAAGTTGGCATCACCGTTTCTTCACAGCCATTCGGACAAGTCTCTGCCCCAGCAGCTGTAGCTGGCAGGGACAGTGAGCCATTGTGCAGCATTTGAAAGTTGGCATCGTGCTTGTGCCGGCTTCCAACAGCCTTCAAGGATCCCCGAGCCCATTCATGTAGCTGTGTAAAGCAGAGAGCAGCATCAAGTTGGCAAAAGACCCCTGAGACAGGCTGATTCCCATCAGGTAAACTTCCTGACCTCAAATAGAAAACCACAGAACTACAGTTTTGGTGTTCCCACCACCTCCTAGAGTTCAAATGTTACTCAGCAAAACAGTACTGTCAGCAGGAAGAGAAAGTCAATGGCACTCATGTGCAGCCACTTCTCATTGAGTGGGTACACTCTGTATCTATACTTGCTTCTATCTTGTGAATTTGATCTGCACTCACCTAAGCAGAATCATAGGATCATTAAGATTGGAAAAGACCTCTGAGATCATCTAGTCTATGACTGTCCAACCCTTTACCTTGTCTGAGCCACTCTAAGTGAAGAGGAATTGTCTTGGGCCACATACATATAGGTCACTCTGAAAGCAGTGCCTCCTATTTATTTCCATGGACACTACAACAGATGCAAAAAACACAGTAACTCTGCTTGATAGAGCAAATTCTCAGCTACGAAACGCTGTTTTTCAACATAATCACCACCATCAGCTCTTCATTTTTGCCAGCAATGAATAAGGGGAGGTGCCCCTCTGTCACCTCTGCTGAAATGTACCACCCACCACCTCACTGTGTACACATCACTGTTTGGTCTCCACAAATGTTCAGCAGGTGTTGTTGAATGCCAGTGGATGACATTTTTCCTGCATGGAGAAATTCAGTGACACACCTTTGTTTCATATGCACTTCTATGTCAGATGCCATTCTGTCAGACTGCCTCTTTGCTGCTGTCTGCCTCATGGCAACAAAGTGTAATGGGATATTAGTGGAAAGGTTCCACATCTACTGCCATACCACCAACATCCACCTCTGACATTGCGAACAATCATAAAACAGGAGGCCTTGTAAAATATATAATATAGTTGATGTACATAAGTAACAAGACATTTACAATTTTAATAGCTTTATTAAAACATTAAAAAAGAGAGCAACAAAACTGTAAAACTACTGGGATACTTTATCTTGTTTTTTGTTTTTTTTTTGTTTTTTGTTTTGTTTTTTTTTGTGAAAATAAAGATGTATGCCAGTGATTTTTGACAATAATTGCTCACAAATTTATGTACCACCAAAAGTGATGACATCATCAAGGTGCAACTGTGAAGCAAGGAGCACTTCTCTCTGGTAATAGAGGGTTTATGAAAGTCCAGCAGAGAAACATAATCAAATTTTTGAGTTGCATGTCTGATTGCAACTTGATACATTCCATTTGAAAACCTTCAGGTAATGTGTTAATATGGAGTTGCAAACATAAACTGATGATTTTTTCTACAATCTGGAAGCCTATTTTCAAATTCCTTTATTAGAATGGAAAGCATGACTGCATATTTTTCACTGTTCACAGGACTGTGTTTAGCCAATGTATCAAAATGCATTCAATTATTTTCCATCACTTGAGTTAGCACTGCACTGTGCCCTGGTTTCAGCCCAGACAGTGCCAATCACACACCATTATGTGTTTGGTGCTGAGCAATGGCTGTGCTCACTGGGGCACAGCCACTGCCATGATGGCCCAGCAGCAGGGGTTGGCCACGTTGAGTGCTATGCAGGACAGCATGCTGATCTGTGGGCTGTGGGTTGAACATCCCTGATCTAGTCCAACTGTTCACATACCACCAATATCACTCACTAAACTATGATCCTCAGTACAACAACTTTACATTTCTTAAACACCTTCAGGGACAGTGTCTCCAACACCTCCCTGGGCAGTCTGTTCCAGTGCATTGCCACTCTTTAGGAAAATAAATTTTTCCTAATATCCAACCTGACCCTCCCCTGCTGCAACTTGAGACCACTCCTCCTCATCCTATTGCTTATACCTGGGAGAACAGCTGACCCCCCACCTCACCGCAACCTCTTTTCAGGGAGCTCTAGAATGTTTCTGTCTGCTGGTTAGGAAATAAGTGGTAGGAGTTGGTTGTTGTACCAATAGCTGCATGGTCTTGTTATCCCTTTTTAAATCAAGATGTGCAAGACAAAGAGTTGCAACTCTAGATTCCCCTACCTTTAGCAGAAAATGGTGGAAAACTCAGCAGTGATTTATACGAGCAATATCTGAAAAGCCCTTTGGAGAGGAACTCTGGCTGAGCTGACAGCAACCCCAGCCTGATCTGTGCAATGCAGGCACATAATCACACAGCACTCAGCTCCTGCTCCTACCAGCTCCACGCCCGCTGCCGCTGACAGCTTGAGTAGCGTCAGCAGCCAACTCTCTGAGGAGAAGGCAAACAAGCAGAGCTGTGAGAAAGAGCAGCCCCATCCCCTCCTCCAGGCAGCAGAGCAAAGATCTCTGTGGTTTATAATCAAGATGCTTCTCTCTTCGGTGTTCCAGGCCTGGTGCCTACTTGAAAAGGCACGTTCAACCCTGAGCCCTTCGCTCTTGTCAGCAGCCTTTCAGCTGTCACCTCCCTCAGCCTTCCTGTACTCATGCCCTCCCCCCACTTCTAATTAAACCAGTTTTTACAAAACAATATTTTGACAAAAGCAATGAGCTTCATACCCTACAGACCGTGAAATGTCTACAACGGGAGTCCAGTCTTTCTTCCACAGTTTCTGAAATATCGTATAAATGAATATTAAAACTATAATCAGAGCAGGCTTTGGCCTGAATACTTTTCACCAGTATTTCTAATTAGAAATTAATTTCTGATAGAAATAAAAACTGTATAGCAGAAGAATAATGATTTGGGACAAAGCTCGCCCCACTCCTTCTGGCCTCAGGAGGTCTGCGGTGCAAGCTGACATCCCACTGGCCTCACTGCACGGCACAAGGTTTACATGCCTGTAAAGGCAGAAAGTTTCATACTACCTGCAGGCTGGGCTGCCACTCTTGAGAGAAAAGGGCTTAGCAGTCTGAAGGTAGACGTCTCTGTGTTCTCCCCCCTCCACCAGCGATGTGATCTCTTTCAGCTTCGAAGGATTTCAGTTAACTCACATTACCAACGCTGTTCTAGCTGATGTTAGGACATAAGCAAGGCTTGGTTGTGGGGAAACCATATTTTTCATCAGCCTCTTACTGTGAAAATAGAAGGCCTGTGTGCCTGAAACAGTGTTGAATTTTTCCAACTGTAAGAACTGGTCAGTAAAAATGTTACCTCCCTCCACAAAGCCTTTCTTAACTTAACTTAGTTATTCTTTGCCCTCCAGTTTCACTGCTGGATTGACATCTCATTTGCTTTCCTGTGCCCACCTCTTCACATATTTTTACTTAGTTCATCAGTAAATATACTGCATTTCAGGAAGATCTACTGCACCATATTTTAACTTCTAATTTTATGCATTTGCTCTTGGTTGCACATTGCATACATCAAATAGTATAAACTATGCAAATAACAGAAGAGCTGGAGAACTGGAAAAGTGCAGCCATGTGCACTTTTCAGTACTTGCTCATTTGTTCCAGAGGGATTTACTACAATGCACTTACATCTAGTGGCTCTCATCAACAAAACGATGAGGAAAACAGGCAACAGAATGCAGCACTGAGTTGGGTTACAGCCACATCTGCAGAGTACCACGAGTCAGGAGTAGGAAGGAACATCACCACATGGTAAGATGCTGGCCCATTTCCCATTGCAGTCCCCTCCTACACATGCCTTGCAGCATAAAGACATGGAGATGCAAGTCCTCACAGCTCTAATATGAAAGCAGAAAAATCTTCAATATACCATTAACAAGTATGTGTAAGGCCACTGTATTTTTTTTTAATGACCCTTTTATTACCATTTAGTGAATAATCAGTTTGGAAAGGTAAGATTTCCCATGCAGAAGGAAAGATTCCTATAACATTCCTTTCATGTGAATTTTACTCCAAAGTCACTTTCCCCCAGCAGATGATTTTTATTTAGGGTATTATGCTATAAGTAGTACCGAGCTGGTCTGGGGTCACACTGTGCCAGGTACCTTAAAGAACTTCCAATAAGCTTCTGAGCAGTTTCTGCCTCACCAGCCAAGAGAAAAGACAGGTCAAAGTCTGAGAAGGGGATTCAGCGAAGGTATATGACAACTACCTACGCAGTGTAATGAATCATGCAGAGCTGAAGCAAGAGCAGTTACCCTGCTCTGTCACAGTATCTAGTTACTCCTAATTGGCTCACAACTTAAGTGCCAAATAGCAGGTAGAGGTAACCTTCCTACAGTCACTGCTCTGTAAATAATTGAGTCTAAAATGAAGTTTTTAAAGTAGTACTTCACAAGATAGTGAGTGGGTTCATTCTCCAGCTGCACTATCATGAAAGCACATGTTCACTGACAGAGAAAGGAAAGGCAATGCAGCTGGTCCCAGCTCATCCAGACGATGCTGGGATCCTCAAGATGAGATGGGAATATGCGTCTCAAAGAAATGAAGATCTGACTTGAATCTGTGAATGGGAGAAACAGCTGACATGCGAAGTAGCTCTGGCTTCTGCCAAATTTTATCACAACCATATGCAAGGCAATTTGTGCATCTAGAGTTGTTGGGATTTTTTACTTCAAATCCTTTATTGTAGGGATGCAAATTTTTCTGATTTATCATATCTTGGTACAGCTGACAAATCCTTTTAATCTCTATGTTATCTAGGAAGCTGGAATTTTTTCCACAAACACTGTTCCTTCCTTACAGAAATGAGTAACTTCATGTGTTTATACATGTGTTTATACCTCTCTGCATTTCCTGTCACTATAAATTCAGTAGCATTTCCAGACTGAAATGAAGAGAGTGTCTATGCGTTTGGATATTTGAAGTCAGGTGACAGAAGCTTTAAAAGGCAACTAGTGATCTGTTCTCTAGACTCACATCCATTTAGTCTGTCTAGTTCCAACCAGTCATGTATACGCCATTTTGCTGTGCAGTTCCCTTAAAATGTTATCACTCCCCTTAAAATTTTGTCAACATGGCTTACAACTTACATGCTCATTCCCTGTACCACCAGTATGGTTGTGCAATGCATATCTGAGCTTACCTTCCATGTGACGGAGGGGCAGGCTGCCAAGGTGAAGGTAACTTTCTCTGTCACTACATTGAAGGTGACACGAAACATGGTTTTGTATTCCAGTGGCCTCAGATCCAGGGTAGAAATCTTCAGTGACGGTCACATTGCTCGCTTGTGTACATGCTGCCAGGCTCCTGTCATGCTGCACTATACATTCAGCAAACCCATAACGTTATGATCGAAGCTGAAGCCTGAAACAGCTGTAAGGGTCCAGCTTTTCCCAGCAGCCTCACTCCTGTGTGTCAGGACTAATCAGATTAGCTGGTTTTACTTGTCTGAGTTGGGACTAGCAGGTTAGCAGAACAGTTTGAGTGGGGGAAGGGAGCAGCAAATAAATCAAATTAGGGCATTTACTAAGCAGCTGAGATTTCCTTCCTGCTTGCCTTTGTCTCTTCACAAGACACACACAGAGCCTGGACAATGCACTACAAAAATGGAGCTTTGTTTTAGAGCAGCTCTTTGTCTAGGGGAATTTCTCTAATTTTGCCTTGATTTGATTTGTTTTTGGTTGCCATAACCAACAGGAAAGCTCACCCCAAGTGGCCTGGATGTTGTGCAGATAAACTAGCCCCATGCAGAAAAGATGAACATGGTGCTTTTTTCATCCCACGCTACCACCAAGGCAACACACTGGCTGTGCCAAGGGATTGGTCACATTTGCTTCTCTGCACAGGGCTGGGTAATGGGGTTCACACACAGACACTTTTGGAAACTTGAGCAAAACAGTCAGAGGGACAGGACAGGACAAGGAGCAAGTCATGAACCCCAACCTGTTTCAACCTGAGAACTTAACATCCCTGACTGAGACAGATCTACCTTGGGTGAAGGAAAATGAAGAAGACAAAAGAAAGAAAGCAAACACAGTAGTTTAGTAGCCTCCTTCCCACCATTATCAGTGGCTGACTGGATGCATGAGCTCTGTGGGAAACACTGTGTGAGGAAGATGCTTCCCCAGTGAACACAGGAGGAGCAGTCAGAACTGCCTGATATCATCACATAATACTACCAGGATGCAAAGACAGATTTAGTTTGGAAAACATTTCTCACCTGCATTTAACCTACCAAAAAAATAGGTCTATAGTTCAAGATTATTTCCTCCCCTGCCAGTGGAAGAAGGTGAGTAGGATCAACTGCCCTCTGCAATTGCTTTTTTCTCACTTCTTACTAAAGAGAGAAACTCCATATATTGGTATTTCAGAAAAATGCCATGAGATTAATACTCCCCTTCAAAATTTCTATTACTGGTTCAGAGTTCAAAGGTGTGGTTTCTTTCTTTTACTTGATCAGTGGGACTGCTCTATGACTCTAGACAGATGTTTGTTGTAGAATGAGGAGGCTAGCAAAATGCCCTGAGTTCTGTTCACTAGTAATGATTCTATGAGTCACAGTTCATGATGTTGGAAAGAGGCATTCCGAGGACCTCAGGTTTACTGAGAATCTGAAGGAGAAATTTTCCTTTCTGGGAAAAGATTCATCTCCAAAACAGTTTACAGGGAAACTGTCTTCCATTTGCTAGCAATGCTGCTGTTCTCGTAAGAAACTGTTGTCACAGGCAGTCAGGCCCAGGTCTCGATCCCTTGGTAATTTGTGCCACAGGGTAGAGAGAATGAAATACAATGGGATGAAAGCCACCAAACTAGGTGTTCAGCCAACACAGTACACATTTTCCTCCTCTCCCGATTATCCTTCTCTATCATACACTGCTTCTTTGTCTCCTCCTACTTTATGACTTATACTTAAGTTTAATGTCTTGTTACCATTTGTACTGTAAGCTTCTCAGGGCAACATTTTATTTATTGTACACATAGCCTCAGACTTATGCCTGAATACTAGCAGGGCCTCTGGAGCACTGCTGCAGTCAGTCAAGCTCAGCATATTAAAACAAGCCCATACTGAGATCAGCCATCCTTATCTACTGCCTTAAAATATTCAGAGGAGTTACTCCACAGATAAATTTTCTTCTCCCATTAATCTGAAGACATGCAGAATATATTTATTTAAAACATATTCTTTTAATATACTGAATATATTGACTTAGCTAATTACATAAGACATCACAACTGGGTGCGTAGTGACAAGTACTATTTTATGGCATACTTAGAAATATCCACTACAGATCATTACTTCCTCTTCCTTTCCCTCCAATTCCCATGTGCTGGCATGCATCCTGTCCTTCCATGACACCCCACACTTTTCTTCCTTTTCAAAGAAATAATCAGAACCAGAAGCATTGTCTCAGAGTGGCAACAACTCTAGACATAGATTCTGAGGTCCATCCAAAAAGGCAGATGAACTGTTGACAGAGACATTAATACTGTGATCCTCTCAGAGATAGATGTGGTTTTCAGTCTGTGAAATATATGCGGTATTGCATCTTGATAGTGTCCTACAGGTCAGCAGTGCAACTCTCCTCTGGACTCAATTCCTTCTGTACTCAGCACTGTGTTCAGTTTTGGCCCCTCACGACAGGGAAGACATTGAGGCCCTGGATTGTGTCCAGAGAAGGAAAACGAAACTGTGAGGCGACTGGAGCACAAGCCATGGGAAGCAGCTGTGGGCTGGGCTTGTTCAGTCTGAAGAAGAAAAGGCTCAGGGGAGACCTCATTACTCTCTACAATTGCCTGAAAGGAAGGTGTGGTGAGGTGGGTTTCATCCTCTTCTCCCATGTAACAGCAATAGGACAAGAGGAAATGGCCTCAAGTTGTGTCACGGGACATTCAGGATGGATATTAGGAAAAATTTCTTCTGAGAAAAAGTGGTGAGGCAGTGGCACAGGCTGCACAGGGAGGTGGTGCAGTCACCATCCCTGAAAGTGTTCCAGAAACGTGGAGATGTGGCACTGAGGGACATGGTTAGTGGGCATGGTGGAGATGACTGATGATTGGACTACAAGATCTTAGATTTCTGTTCCAACCTTAATGAAACTATGATTCTATGAGAACACTATAGCAAGGTGTGAAGAACAGTGGGCAGACTTAACTGAAGACCTGCCACATACACTTCACATAGAGTGTACCACCTGCAAACCACCACCACACATTTTCAGGCTGCTGTCAGATGAGAAAGTATAAATGGAAGACAGGCAGAAATACACAATCTGTCCTCCACTGGCATAACATTTTCTAGTCAAAATTAAAAGGCAAAACTCATAGAGAGAAAGATGTTCATGAATTCCACTACCTCATTTTATGAATCTGATCATGAGAGACCTGTACAGGGCTATCAACAAATAATCATGTTTTCATATCACCTCAGAAAACACATGATGGTTGGTGCATTCTAATTATCTGTCAGCTTCAATAAGTAGAAGTTAAGATGTCATTTACTCCTGTAGTTGCTGCCATTAACTCTCTCATGTGTTTTACAGGTCTCTTAGCCTAACATCTTCCAGCTGACTAAATGGAAAATGGCAGCTTCCACACTTCCTGTGCTTTGAAAATATGTGGTTAAGCCTGCCTGAATGAATTTTCCTTTTTTTTTTTTTTTTTTATTTGGTTAGTATTCATTAGGAGTTTAAGGAGTATTGCCTGAAATTTCTCCCCAGAGCATCTCAAATCCTGTAAAATCAGTTTTGATAACTACAAGACAGGATCGGAAAATGATGCAGACTCTAAATTTGAACTTCCTCAGTGGCCCAGGTAAGATTTTGTAGGAAAGACTGCATGTCTTCCCCATTATCCTACTACTTGCATTGCTGCACAAAGAATTCCTGCTTCAAAAGAAAGGCTTTCTGAATTCAATAGCTCCTTCTGGTGGTCTGAAAGAAAAGGCTTCATTGTAATTGGCTCGAGGCGATGTAGCACTAATGCACAATTCATTCAGTAATCACACTTAACAGCAACAGCTAGAAGATATGGCATCAATTAAAAATTAAAATAAAACATAAAAGTTAAGATTCAATAAAATGCTACACCAGCTATATTTTACTTTACACTCATAAAGGAGACAAGTTTTTTAGTAAATCCTCCTTTCATCCAGTTCCACCACAATACTGCTGTGAATTTTCTTTCCTATTGTGAACAAGAAAGCATGAAGAGAAATAATGGGATGAAAAGTGATAAAGAGTCAGGAATTCTCATCTGCTGGCCCAGCAAATTGAAATAAGTCCTGAATGAAGTACTAGGCATGGCACATCTCAGAGCAAGTCGTTCTGATTTTGAAAAATTGATCAAGATCCAAGAGAGGAATTTAATCCAAATCTTTCTGAAGACAGAGAGACTTTCTCTAATAATGTGAGTGTGGTCTTGGTCAGATTCAATGACACCGACTTCAAGGAGGAAGAACATGTTATATAATCTCTGAGCAAAAGACCTTCTGAGATGCCAAAAAGCTTTTGTTTTCTGGTTTTTACCCTCAGATTGCCCAGTATTAAGGCACATACTATTCTCTTTTTAGGCTCATCTCTTAAAATAGACAACCACACAGCACTTACAAGGTATGCTTTCTGACCAATCCGTTAAGACAAGACATAGTCTGCTCACATTTTCTCCAAACACCATGCTTGGCAAAAAGCAAGGTTATATATAGCTAATGAATAACATGGATGTTTAAATGATCCATGAAAGCAACAACACACATCTTTCTGAATACAACTTTCCCTAAAATATTTGCAATCAAGGTTTTTTTGAAAGTCAATACAGAATAAATTAAAATGAAAACAGTCAACGTTTTTACCCAAAGAATAAATACTTGAAAAAAAAAAAAAAAAAAAAAAAAAGCCAAGAGAANCTAAAATATTTGCAATCAAGGTTTTTTTGAAAGTCAATACAGAATAAATTAAAATGAAAACAGTCAACGTTTTTACCCAAAGAATAAATACTTGAAAAAAAAAAAAAAACAACAACAAAGCCAGCACTAAGGGCAGAAGAGAAACAAAAGCAACACCAAACCAGAATCAAAACAGCAGTTTAATTTTCCTAATCTACATATCTTTCTTGTCAATAGCCCTGACAGACATCAGCATGAATTTTAGGATCTGGCCAAATTGATATCATGGCTGTGTTACTAATGAGAACTTAATCCCACAGGTTAAAAAATGACTATTTTTCACTTAATGTTAATATTTGGTCTGGAGTTTACTCAGAATACTAGAGAAAAAACAGACCTAGTGGTGTAAAAAGGATTGTAAGTTGTAGCCTTGTGGTAGAACAGCTTGCCTGCTGTCTTGAGAGAAGACTGTACCGGCTTCAGGAGGTGAATTGTGACACCTTCCATACCTCAGCTCAGTTCCTCACTTCCAAGGCTTCCCTCCATAGTGTGTGTGAGGGGGAACTTTATATCACAACATCCCTAGTCTGAATGGAGACATCTGCCACAATGCTATTGGAAGTTTAGTAATGCCACTAGCAGCCAAACTAAATAAATGACAATGTACATGTCAGAAAGATGTCTGTGACCCTGTGGGGCATTAGAATGTCAGAGTACGTTCATATCATAACAGCTGAGCTATCATCACCAGAAATTTTAACTTCAATTTGAGCAAATAACTTCAGTAACACCTTTGGAAAAAGATTGCATCTTTCTAGCTCTAACACTCCTTTTCTCATTGCTATTGATAGAAAAGGGATGTCAGGAACATACTGTCCAGGTGAAAAACATTATGTGTTCTAGATTGCTTTAACAAAGGAATAAATTCAAGCATTTTTAATCTCACTGTATAACATTTTAAATGCATTAAGAGGCTGAGAGATTTTTGTAATTATAACATCATTTGGACTGGATTACTCGACAAGATGGAATGAAGGTATAGGTACATGGTAAATACTTCTCTCAGAATTTTAATAAATTTAACAAATAATATTCTAAAGAACTGTATAGGGTGCTTAAAATCAACTGTAAGTGTCTGGAGCCTACAGCAAAACAAGGCAGAAAAAAATGATTTATTACACGTTACTGAATAGTAAATGTGGGGGAGAAGAAGAGAAAAAATAAATAATAATAAAAAAAGAACATTTAAACTTCCAAAACAACCTGAATGGCCAGACAATCAACAATGTACATTTCCAGAAACCATTCAGAAACAAGTTCTAGATACCCTAAAGCACTTCTCTTCTGCTAGACTCAGGACTGTGATTTGTATTTTCCCTGGCCGGTTGAAGAGAGGTTTAAAGAAATTGTATTCTCTATGATTCAAGAAGGTCAAAAAGGAAATAATGTCTTCCTCCTGTAGGCACAAACCAATCTTAAGTATGACACCTCACATACACCACTTAAACCAACAAACCCAACCCATGACAGGGGGCTGGAACTAGATGATCTCTGAGGTTCTTTCCAACCCAAACCAATCTATGATTCTATAAAGATGATAAGGATGAAAAGATAATAAAACATCCAAACGTGAACTCACAATGTTGACAGTGAGTTTGAGTGCATGGTTAGTACATGGATAAAATAAAATGCCAACTAAAAATGTACAACAGATGTGATCAAGAGAATAAAGAACTGCTTAAAAATTTCCAAAGGAATAACTCCACACTGAGAGAAGAAATCTGGCTGATGGTTGGTCAAACATCTTTGGGTGCCCTGTGATCATCAAAAGAGAATTGTATTTGTTAGCTGCAGACTGAATAAAAGAACATCTATCTGTGGACTACAAGAGGTTTCCAGATGGGAATCTGCTGATTCTGGTGGTAGGTTCATGTCCATCATGAGTGTGGCATGAATTTGCTGGAATCATAGAGATGCTGATAACCCCTGGAGTACCAAGGGTGCCAGTTTTGATTAATGATCATGGGAAAGTAATGTCAGAAGGAACAAGCATGGCCTTCAGTCCTTTAATACAGATTTTATACAAAAAGGGAAAACCTCATTATTGTACCAAATACAACTCTCATATCTTCATCCAAAAATGGAAGGATAAACATCCCTAGAATTTTCAGAGCATTACTAGCCCTGAAGAGACAATGAATTTCTTTAGCCATGCTCTGCTCAGGACAGACCAGTAATATGGCATCACAAACATCCAAAAGAAACCCTCCACTGACCATTATCTGCCCAGAGAGAAGACCCTGGGAATCACCATGTAAATGCTAGTCACACTGTCTGGACTCCTGATAACACAAACTGCTCAGAAGATAAAGGAATGCGTATTACATACAAAACTTCCACAATAAAATCCCCTCCAAAAGTACAAATTATTACAGTTTCATCTTTACTGACCCTCACTAGAGGATCAGTGCTTGGAAGAGGAGAATTATGTTAACCATCTGCAAGAACTACTATTGCTTTTGTTCAAACAAGGAACTCACGCAGTGTCCTCTATATCAGCAACAGAAAGGAAACTTGCAGGACTGATAGCATTTCTTTTTATGTTTAAGACCCTGGCTATTGTGGAAGAATTCACTACTCAGATAATCACATACATGGAAATCATTTTAAATCTTATTTCTTATTTCCTAGGTGTTTCCCAACCCAGCACAAAAGATATTTCTTTCATTCTCCTTCTTTCCTGTGCTATTTAGTTTAGCTTTTGTTTGTTTGTTTGTTTTTGTTTTTGTTCTTGTGAGCCAGAAGTGCTCATGTCTGCCAGTTGAGTTCACATTTTATTCTAATCAGAAAGCATTTTCTATCTTGTGTCCCCTGCTGTCTCTGCAGCAATTATGTAAGCTCCCAGCAAGTGCAGAAAGGCTGAGTTTAACTTAAAGAGAATGTCCCACATTCAGCTGCACCATACACGTGTACGCATGCTATTTTCATCCCCACTTCGCAGCTCAGCTGGCAGCGACAGACTCACAAGCCAGGAGTATAAATCCACTCACAACATTTAAGATCCTCCAATATTCTCCACTGCTGTTAATGTTTACTCTCACCAACTCCATATGGTAGGTGTCTCCTCTATACATCTCACTTCTGTACTGTGTTATTCCATGTACATTAGTACCTTCTCCAGCTCTCACTCCAGGGCACAAGTCTCACACATACCCACCACTGCTACATGAAGGAAAATCACATGCTGGTACTTAGAAGACTCGGGCAAAATACAGACACAATTCTCATGGCTCACTGATTAACCAAATTAGTTTTGGAGTACCTTCCTCTGCCATCTTGCACAATGAAAACTACTGAGCTGGTGAAGGGAAGAATCCCTGTTGCAGGACCTAACTCTGCAAGGACATTCCCGGTTCTCTTGCTTCTTGCATAAGACAATGAAACTGTTTTGTACATCTCCAGAATGCAAGAGACATCCCCTTCTCTACTCCATCAGTAACGTTTTGTCCTGTTGTTTCTGAGTTTGTATTTGTCATCATTCCAACCACATGATGCCTGTTGTGCCACCAACCACTGTGCCCTTTGCCTTCTTTACAGGAGGCAGTTTTAAGAAGGAAATATAGTGGAAAGGTTTATTATAATCCTATAGAGAAGGAGACAAAAACTCCCATATTTGCTTCTCAGCTTGAATCTTTCCCTTGTGATTTAAATTGGACTGATTTACCTTCTTCCTGGTTGTATAATTCATGAAACACTGTTGCAAGGATGCTGACAGCAATTTGGCAGTCAAGTCAAACCCAGAGTATTCTCTGCCATTGTCATTTATCCAGAAATTTTCACCTTAGTTTTGCAAACTCAAAACAGCTGCCCTTTGGCTTGGTAAGGACAGCTTATTTGTCTTTATGTCCATAGGAAATTCCTGAAACCTCCTTGTCACCAGAACAAAGCAATGTAATCAAGGCCATGGATTAGCCTTGAACATTTGTAAACAAGGCTGTGAGCAAGAGAGGATGGAGAACTTCCCGAGGGAGAGACAGTCCTAGAGTGCCTCTGCTCCAGGCACCTCCACATGCAGAAAGGACAAACAACTGCTTAAATAGTCCCAAAACCTCAAATACATGTCAACCTGGGTCTCTTTCATGATGTTGCAAGACAGAAATATATTACGAGCTATGAGCTCTGCCCAGTCACTTCTGTGACTGTTGAAAGTGAGAACAACACCACATATTGCCACACATTTGCTTGATTGTCTGTTTCATCCTGTTCTGGTTTCTAATGAACTCTAAAAATTACCTTCACAAATGTGACCATTTGAACATATTTAAATTATCTAAATGACGACCTTTCTTTAGTAAGAGTTACTATTTGTTCAGTAGAAAAAAATAAAAATAAAAATAAAAAAATAATAAAAAAATACCTCTTACATTCATTTAGAAGGTGGTAAAGGACTGGAACAGCTGCCCAGAGAAGCTGTGGATGCCTGATTCCTGGAGCCATTCAAGGCCAGGCTTGATGGGTTCCTGAGCAATGTGATCTAGAGGTTGGCAACCATACCCTCAGCAGGGTAGGATGGATCTAGATGATCTTTGAGGACCCTTTCAACCCAAGCCATTCTGTGGTCATATGATTCTTATTAATAGATGCATTTATAAACCGAAAGCTTAAAAAAGCAAATGCTGACTAAGGGATTTTGAGATGCTCTTGCTTTGGTTTGGTTGGTTGCTTTGTTATTATGCAAATATATTCATTCAGAAAAAGTCATCAGAAAAAGACTGAAACCCCTTGGATGGCCCCAAAGCTTTCTGGTGAAGATCACTGTGTAATGTTACAGTTTTGCAGTGTACAAAACACCATTTCACTTCCTCCCTGACTAATCTGCATAGGATTAATTTTTAAAGTTGCTGAATTATGCTAAAAAGATCTCAATAATTAAAAGAGTTCCAGGGGCAAGAGAATAGGGTTGGGAGTTAACTCAGCACTCCCTGCAAGAGAAAAGGTTTGTGTTTCCTCTTGAGCTGCTCTAAGCTAGTGATACAAATCCACAGAGTTCACATGAATGCAAGCCTGACTGACAACCCACCATTCAGAGCAAGCATCTCGGATTTCGGCAATTAGCATGTGTTCTAAAATTTCTGTTTCTGTAGACTTGGTCTCTAATTTACATTTTGAAAAGGCTCTGAAGAATGAAGATGCCAAGGCTCTGCAAATTCACTGCTCTTTAGAAACATTCTGCATGGCTCCAAGCTCAATAAAAGTGTGTTTCTCTTAAAATAAATAGGATAAGTATCACATGGGAAAAAACTGACTGTTCTTACCAAGTCAGGAGTACTGATGGCTTTCACGGTGAAACTCTGGAAAGAAACAAAAGAAACTACTCAATGCACTGAAATACAGTGTATTAAGAAATGAAGAAAGTCCCAGATTGCACTTGTTAATCCCTGAAAATCTCTTCATGCTCTTAATAGCAGCTTTTTATATGGAAAACTGTATATTCAAGATGTCTATGTAAAACTTAATCACAGATAAAAGAGAGAAAACAAAGATATATTAGTCATATCATCCCATCTGCTGTCAGCAATGTTTCTCTTTGTCAGGGTTTGCTTTAGAAGACCCAAAAGATCAGACATGCATTACTTACCTAGGAATAACATTTCACATATTAAGAACATTTTGCTGAAGAATGGGAGGCTTGAAAATAAATGAAACAAAATCTGTAAGCACTGATGCCAAATTAGGTCCCATACTATAATGCTGAAGTCAGCACATCGTGGATTAAATAATATCAGTGAGAGCAATTTCTGACATTAGGTCTTTGATTAAGTACATTTCACACACTTGAAGTCCCACCTGGATTTCCCTGGACCCGAGGTGCAAGTTGTGATAGGCCAGGGTCCTATCAAATGAGAATTCTTAGGACACCTTCAATTCCAATGTTTTCATTGTGAAAACTTTGACAGGTCATTCTTTTAACAGTTCTGCATAGCAGGAGCATTCTGATATCTATACATTGGAGACCTAGCGCAGAACAGGAGGATGAGAGAAGAGAAAGGCAAATTCCTCCCATGCATTAGGAAAAACCCTCTGCTATACGAGTAATCACACACACACACAGAAATGAAGTTTTTAAAAACATGAGTGGAAATGGCACAGAAATAGTGCCCAATATACATGGTGGATGAAGGTATTCACTTTTGGGAGATGGGTTTAGGGAATTTAGAGGCAGAAACAGAATGTAAGATGTGCTGTTTGCCCTCTAACTAGTGAGGCTTGGCCTACTTCATTCCCTAGTACAGATGTTA
This sequence comes from Odontophorus gujanensis, assembly GCA_013399175.1. Classification (NCBI taxonomy): domain Eukaryota; kingdom Metazoa; phylum Chordata; class Aves; order Galliformes; family Odontophoridae; genus Odontophorus; species Odontophorus gujanensis. The sequence continues at coordinate 220,075 of VXAB01001683.1, forward strand.
GCATCAGATCAACAAAGTCCTGCTTATGAACCACACTTCTCAGCTTTACTTTCACACACACAACCTCAAATAATCCCTTAATGAAACAAAGGAGGATTTTTATCTCCAGGCATTAACTCAGCATTAAAGAAGTTTATGTTTATTTTTCCCTCCCAGTAAAAACTGGGAAAATAATCTAGAAAAAAGGCATGCTCCCGGAGTTTTAATGGAGAAAGCACAGAAGTCATCTGATATATCAAAACACAGCGTTTCTTTCTTCCATTTGGGAAAGGCTGAACAAAGCTTACATTGTAAGATCCTTGCTACTGCGCCACTGTGCATTTACAATTTCACAGAATCACAGAATTGTAGGGGTTGGAAAAGACCTCCAGAGATCATGGAGTCCAACCCCCTGCCAAAGCAGCTCCCTAGCCCAGGTTGCACAGGTAGGCGTCCAGGCGGGTCTGGAACGTCTCCAGAGAAGGAGACTCCACCACCTTTCTGGGCAATAATTTTCACTTTAATACCACATTTCTCTAAATTTTAGGGCTTGGCAAAGCTTGTACAAGATAGAGAATTATGAGTGTAGATAATCAGAACTTATTTCACTGTATTTTCTACTCCTTTAGATCAAAGCTATCATATAGATCACTGACTAATAAAGCTGCTGAGCAGTTACTCTTTTATATGACAGTAATTAATTTCTAGTAAATGGACAATCACAGAGCTGTTCTCCTCCCCACCTGGGATGCAGCAGCCCAGCTGATCTGTACCAGTCACAGGCAGGCACTGATGTGAACAGATGCTGACAAACAATAGAAATATTACAGCCAAAGCAAGGGCAGAAGGAAGAGAGAGAGCAATGACTGGTGTTTGTCAACAAGTATCTCATGATTAAGGCTAGCTCAGCACAAGTCAGACATGCTGCTATACCTTCTGCAGCCTCTGTGCTGCCATATCAGGTCTACGTACAAATTTTTGTTTGTTTGTTTTTAATAAAAATAAAGCTAATGATATGTGACACAGATCTGAAGCGCATTCTCAGTAATATAAGATTGCATGCACTTTTTTCTTCTTTTCAATCTCTAATGAGGCTTCATTTTTGTAATACCATGTTGTGGCTTGTGATGATCCAGGGATTTGAACAAACAATGTTTACAAGGGTGTAACTTTGATTCATAGAGCTGAAAAACAATTGCAGACTTTCAAGCACATAAGCCCTATTTCAGTTCTAAATCTCCAAGGTAAACTGAGAATGTGAATCACTGCTCTGATTTTAATTTAATTTGTCTTTTTCAAGGAAAACGACAGTGGGTACCAAGGGAACAGAAGAAAATGTCAGCAGAAAGAGGTGATAATATTTTAGATGCTGTGGGACCAAAACTTAGTAATTACTGCCTACTGAAGAGTGAGCTTTTAATAGAGGATATGGTGTAGAGAAAACACTGCCAATTAGTTTTTCTATTGGATCCATGATTTCCAGTTTCTAGGCTATTATCTGGAGGCATTATTATCACCCACTGGAGGATCAGGACTACAATATTAAACCATGGCTTTCTTGAAAAATACTTTCTTATTGGATGTTTTTGGTTTGTTTATTTGCTATTGTTTGTCTTTAAACAATTATCTCTGTGGACTATTTCTACTGTTTATTTCTGGTTTCATTTCATTCCTACTGTCCTCGTTTGGCAGCCCGGATGAAGTACGTATCACATCCTGGGACATAAGATCCATACTTTCAAGGCTAGTCAGAGAGGTGATGTAAAGCTCTACTGAAGGGCATGATCTTCTTCTATCACAGTGTTATACAATGGGACCCCAGCATAGACACAGTCAACAAGAAGTGGAAAGGGAACTCTTTCCAAGTTACAGCCTGTATGCAGTATTATCTAATGATCCCAGATTTGGGTAGCTTTTTATGCACACCATACACAACCAGCCACTGATGTGCTGGGAGAATGAGGGTCACTGTAGCAAACATCATCTATCCCCCAGTAGTGCAGAAGCTGATCTGACAGGCATCAGACCTAACCAAGCATGCAATTGCATTATTATCCTTTAAAGGAGTTCAGCTTAACACTCTGTGTGCTCTTCTAATACAAAAAGTAGTTTCATGGCAGGAGGGGAGATGATAGAAAAATGCAAACAGGTTTAAGGGGTGCTATTTTAAAAGTGCATTCTCTATACAAAATAAGCACAGACATTAAAATGCTGCAAACTTCAGGCCTGTGAATTACTAGATCTCACACTTCGGTATTTAGCAAGTTACATTTGCCCATGGTACAAGGCACATGTGTTGCAGAGGAAACACCATCATCTCACTATGTAAGTCCTTCTTTCAGTAACAAAATAGCTAAAGGCACGAAGTTCTGACTATCTGCACAGTATCTTGCAGGTTTCTTTATTAAACTGTGCAGTACTTTTAGGTAACTGTTCCCACTGTTTCAATGGATTTTACTCTTGAAAGTAGTAATCTGTTTTGCCAGGTTGTGGGAGTAGGGAGGGAAGGGGAAGAGGCCCAGAACCAAATGTCATATGAGCTCTGGTCACATCTACTCACATCACTCTGTTTATATGGCCTTGGTCAACCTTGGCACTCTCTGCCAAAGAGAACATTTATGTAACAAGCCAAGTAGGCTGACCACTCTGATAAATGTGTTAAATGAGTACATCAAAATGTTTCTGGTGCAAGTTATTTTGCACATGCTTAGTAATGATGAGCATATTTCCCAAAGTAACAGGCAGACAGATCCATCTTTTAAAAAGCCAGCTGTTTCCCAGGATGCCCACACCACCTCCATCCCCACCCCAGCATCCCACCCACTGCTGATTCTTAGAGGATGAGGCTGCCCAGGGATCCAAATGGCCAGGGTCTGGGCTGGCCTCAGTCAGTTGCAAGGTCTGACTGGTGCTATATGCCATCATGTCACCAGGCCATAGGGAGACCTGGCACCAAGCAGAGCCCACTGTGATTAAGTGCTATAGAATAGTTTTGGTTGGAAGGGTCCTTAAAGCCCATACAATTCTAATGTGCCTGCTGTGAGCAGGGTTGCTACCCACTAGACCAGGTTGCTCAAGGACCCACCCAATCTGGCACCCTGGGGCAACCTATTCCAGTGCCTCACCACTCTGAGTGAAGAGTTTCCTCATCACCAAATCTAAGCCTCCACCACTTCAGTTTAAAACCATTCCCTCTTGCGCTATCCCTATCATCAGCCCAAGTAAAACATAGCTCTGCATCCTGTTTATAAGCTTATAAGTTTGTTAAGATCTTTCTTTCAAGTGATGAAAGCTCTGAATGAGTATCTCTGAATCTAAATTAATTCAGTTAAGCTAATTGTAAATTCTATTGAAGCCAAAGTCTACTACTGAATGCCAACTTTCTGTCTCAACTTAGCCAAGATGCTAGGGACTGAATTAAAAATCTCTGGTGCTGAAGCATACCTCTGTGATATGCAATGAAGCAAGTTTTGCAGATGGAACAAATTTAAGTGCCCTGTTCAGAAGAACATCAGTGACTGATACAAGAACTAAATAGAGGAAGAAAAAATTACTGCAATGGAGCTATGTGATGAAGCAGTATTACTCAGTGGGGCTCATAACATTGAAGATTCCTCTGGGGGCAGCACATGAGCAAATGAAGTGTGTTTCAGACCAGTCAAGAAACGATTGCTTTCTGAGATTATTAGTGTTCATGTGTATCTGTAGGAAACACAGCATGGTTTCATTTCGTAAGTGAGTAACAGCTTCTATCAGCACACAGAACTCTGGTGTTAGATGTTTAAAACCTCTGAGGAATAGAAAAATCATATTTCAGTTAGCCAAACAAATTTTACTTATCTTATTTTCCTTTTTTTCCCATTGCAAAAAAATCCACAGACCAATTTAACAGTAAACAAACACTATGAAAATCGTTACTGGTCCATCTGCTCAAATCTGTAACCTTTGTATCTGGACAGAGAGCCAATCGCAAAAGGAGTTTTAACAGGCAAATTGAAATTATCATTTAATTTTCAAATCTTTATGGAAAAGAATTCCCTGTGAGCCTCTCTGACACTGATGTCAAATGTTTGTGGGTGACACAAAGCCAGATTTTGATGAAACAAAAGTAGGAATATTCAACACACAAATAGCAAAGCATGTACTCACCATGATAAACCAAGAGAATTCAAAGAAAATTACCCTAACAAATACACCATTTTTGCAAAAAAAGGTTCTCATTTCAGTAGTCAATGTTACACCTAATCATTTCTAAATGAAATATACTTCATGCACATAAGTGTACAGTAGCAAAACATGCATACACTGGACGATAATATGCAACACAGAGTAGAAATTTGCTGCCTGTTTTGAAAATAAAAGACATCAACATCAAAGCCACAAACTCTACGAAGTGTACTATTTATGTGGAAATACTTCTACATTTGGAGAAGAGAAATGAAAGATTTCGTTGCCTCACCCAGGAGTTATTGCAAAATACATTCTGTCAGCCAGATGAGAAGTGGAAGAAGGCAATAAATACTCATGGCTGTTATTTGGATTTGCAGAAATCAGTGGCAAAACTTGCATCAATTCAAGTGCCTGTAATTTCACTAGCAGTGCAGCAAAAGGAATTTAGAGGCAAAGTTTTATCCTTTTGAATGCTAGCTATACAATTAGTTGAGCTTCAGTAACTTTCAATACAGGCTATAATTGCTTGAGAGTACTGTGTCACACAATCAGTGTCCTCAGCAGACAATGTTGTAGCATAGGGAATAATGAATGTAATTATATGACGCAGTTTGGCATGAATTAATAGCTCTGAGATCTCAGGTTAAGACAGATTTGAAATCAAAGTTACCTAAAATCACTGCCTAAAATATCACTTTTTATCTTAGTTTTTTGTAGAATAAATGATAATCCACAAATTGATTTCTGCTCATACAGGACTACAAACTGCGTAGACTTAAGGGCTCTCTGATTAGCACTGCTATGGAACACTTAAATGTGAATATGTCAATGACCAGTGGAGTTCTCTTACTGCTATCCTTTACCATACAGAGGTTTCCTCCACTTGACTGCACCCCTTGAAGTGGCTGAAATGATATTTTTACTATAGGGATGAGAAGTGAAGCTGACAACTAGAACTGATATCATATGATACTTCCTGCTCTGGGAGCCTGTCTCCAATCCCTCTCAGTCCTGCTCAGATGTCAGCTACCAAGTCAGAAAGCTCCTGCCTGGGCCATCTGCTGCTGGCTGAATTCAGGGGGAAGTTTGAATCAAAACAGTTCAGTTATTATTCCTGAGATTAGGAACAGTTAGAGTCTTCACAAGGGCTCTTGTTAACAATCTCTACTATTACTTTTTGGGAGACATAGACTTGAAGTTTGGCTTTGGTAAATCATCTTCCCCTGGGCCTATGCCTTCGTATAGTACCAAAAGTGAGGACACTCCTTTCTGTATGTGAGGACACACTTTTCTCACAGCCCCCTTTATTGGCAAGATGGAAAAACCTAGATTTGAGGACAGAATGATAAGAAATGAGAATTATAGCAACTAGAAATGTCCTTTTTTCTCAGATCTTCCACTGCTAGCAATGTTTTTCGTGTATAGCTTGCCACAGAAATCGGGGATTTCCCCCCACCCCCTCTCTTCCTAGCATGGATTTAAGGTTATTAATTCAAATTTTAAGCTTTGTTCAAATCCTCAAAGTCACTGAGGATTTCCCACTGGATTTTACTCGTTTCCTACTGCCACTTAAGGTACCTACTTTCCTACTTGCTTACATCTTTACTGCTAAAAATCTGTGATATTGACACACGTTGCTGGCTAGGCACCATACATTTATCACCAAGAAGAACAGATCTGGAGGTCATGCTGTGATGTTACCCAGTGCAGGATAATTTCATAAGTCTCTTACAGCATGAAAATGTTGCTCATAACTTTTACAGGCAGGATACAGAGGGAAGATGTTTTAAATTATTCTATATTAGAGGATCCTAAAATTATCCACTAAGCACTTTTGGTTCAGTGAAAGCATACAATGTATGCGTGACTATAGAGATCTTAACTTCAGATGATTAAATTCAGATCACTAAATCAATTCTGGATGTATATGGACAGGATATCAAAATATGCCAGAAGGTAACAAAAACACTATTAACATCCACTCCTAATGGATTTGCCATAAACCACTAAAGAGCCCAGGAGACATCCCACACTGTCAGTCTTCTACAGGGACATGTATTGCAAACTTTCTCAAAATATCCCTTTTGGGTTACATTCGCAAAGCAGCCTTGTAGTCAGAAAATCACTAATACTTCTTTTTGTCATTAAAACAAAAAGAATGCCATCGCACTTTGCAATTTCTTATTTGGAAGCTGTTCTTTGTTTACCATTTGCCAAATTCATGAAATCTAGTTCACTTCTAATTTCAACTTCCACCCCACTGACACAATGAAATTACTGACTGCCATTTTTATATATGGATGTTACACAATCTCCATACTTTAAACTAGCAGGAAATAGTTCCTTAAACACTGTTTTTTTAAAAAATAAGGTAAGATTTCGATCAAAAACCACTGGATTGAAAATTTTATGGACAGGATCAATTTGTGTCACCAATAGTATTTCAGTGTCTTCACAGCCATTTGTTTTAAAATCTTTGAAGTAAACTAAAAGTGAATCTTCCCTTCCCCCTGAGACATGTATCTTCTCAGTAAGACAGTAACACATGAACATTACTCTGTTCAAGATTCACAACACAGGCTAATGAAATTCAGTCCCTTAATAGGGTTGCTAATGTTAGGCAATCTCCTTTTCTGCAGTCTCCACATCTGCTTAAAGCACAGTTTTGTCATCTCTGCCCTTAGCCACAGAGAATAAAGAAAATATGAGAGTGAGACTGGTCAAGTGAGGTTCCACATGGCTCTACTGCTGCAATTCATTTTTGCAATTGCTTTTTAAACTACACCACCAACACAAGCACACAAAGAAATCATTCAAGCTCCCCTGCAGTTCTCCATCTGAAGCATGATAAATTTCCAAATCTGGTGAAGCAAACGCATCATCCCAGAAGAGTCTTAAAAAAAAAAAAAAAAAAGAACACAAGCTCACTGCAGCAGAAAAATGAGAGGCAGCCAGAGCACAACTCATCTGCAGGTCTTGTGATCCTACCGAAGCAAGGTAGCAAACTACAAATGCACACAAGTTGCTCCAAAAGTAATGCCTCCTATTTGTTTTCATGAAAATGACAGACACAAAGAGCACAATAACACTGTTTGGTCGAGGAAATTCTCAGTTACAAAACACTGTTTTTCAATATTCTCCACTATTACTTGTATTTTTGCCGACAATGAACAAGAGACTGCATAAAAAAAAACAAAACTATAAAAATCTGCACCAGCAGAGGTGACCCACAGTTTCACAGTTGCTATGATGGTATTACTGCTAGGAAACTGTTGCCCCACAATCCATCTTTCATTGGCCTGAACAAGTGGAAATCAGAAGGTGCCAAATCTGGATCATAGTGGGTATGGTAGGACAGTACAGCCAAGACTGTTAATGTCCTCCACAGTCACAAAACTGGTATGGGGCCTGGTGTTATGTTGCAAGAGAAAGGTGGCCATTTTCTCTGGCCTGACTCTGGAAGGTAAAACCTTCAGCTTTAGTCAGCATCACAGTGCAGCAGTCAGAGATGATAGTTTGTCTGGGTTCCAGAAAAACCAGAAGGATCAGACCCACCCTATCAAAAAAGACAGTACACACAACTTTACCCTCTGAGGGTTGCATCTTGAACTTCTTCTCTGATGGAGAATTCACCATCCAATCCTCATCATAGAATGGTTTGGAGCCATGGTTTGGGAAGGGGCCTCAAGGAACATCAAGATCCAACTCCCCTGCCACAGACAGAGTTGCCAAGCACTAGATCAAGTACTAGCTCAGATTGCCTAGGGCCCCATCTAGTCTGCGCTTAAACATTTCTGGGGTCAGGGCATCCACAACTTCTCTGGGCAACTTGTTCCAGCACCTCACCACTTTTTCAGTAAAAGTCTTTCCCCAATATCTAATCTAAATATCCCCTCCTTTTGCTTAAAACCATTCCCCTTTGTCCTAATACTATCTACTTATGTAAAAATTTATTTCGTCATGTTTATAACCACTCTTTAAATATTGGAAGGCCACAATATTGTCTCCCTGCAGCCTTCTCTTCTCCAGGCTGAACAAACCCAGTTCCTTCCACCTATAAACAAAGACTTCATAGGAATTTATGTTGCCACACTACAGACTGTGGTTTCAACTCCAGCTTGTAGTGGTGGCACCATATTTTGTCACCAGTAATGGTGCAATCTGGGAAATGGTCACCTTCAGCCTCGTTTGTTCAGTAAGTTCCAACAAACTTGCATAGGGACTTCTTTCTGTTCCTGGGTGAATGGTTGTGGGATACACCTGGTACAAAGTCTGCAATATCCCAGCACTGCCACCATTGTTTCCAACACATTGAAACCAATATTTACCTCTGTACACAGTTCCTGGTCATACTCCACTTATTCACACTGATGAGCTGATCAAAACAGTCTTCATTCTGTGGTGTAAGAGCTATTCATGGCCATTCAGAGCATGGCTTGTCTTTCATGGTGCTGTTGCCTCTGCTGAAATGCACCACCTCACTGTGCTCACATCCACTGTTTGATCTTCATAAACATTCACCATGTGTTGATGAATGCCACTGGGTACCATAGTTTTCTACCTCAAGGAATTCAATCACACACCTTCGCTCCGCATACACTTTTATGTCAGACACTGTTCTGTCAGACTGCCCCTCTGCTGCCATCTGTCACACAGCAAAAAAATGGAATGGAATACCTGTGGGAAGATTCAGCCACTACTGCCATCCCCCCAACATTCCCCCCCTAACATTGTGGGCCAACATCAAAAAACAGGGAGCATTACTTTTGGAGCAGCCCTCACGTAGTCTAACTTCTTGTCAAACCTTTCTGACCATATATTTATGTAACATTTCAGGCACAGGGAAACCTTCAAAGGGACCAACTTGAATTGCAAAAAGATTCTCTCTTTAAAATACAAATCAGAATATGATTGTCAAAACACCCTCATATTTTTACTGTGAAAATCGCTAGGATTTTCTGACACAGATGCTGTCACAGAATTTTTTCAGTATTGTTAATTTATTATTCCTAATTCATGAGATTCTTCCAAGTGATGCCCATGTTACATTAATCTCTCCACATATCTAAACAATAAATTAAACAAAATCCACTCTCCAGATAAACTATAAGCATCATATGTCAAACTGCTACCCAGGAGGATTTCAGCAACTACTGAACAGTAGCATACTGCTGAACTGTGTTTATTAATATAGAGGCAGTTACCCAAGGGTTATCTTGCTGGGCTACATGCCCCCAAGGAGTGCCCCTTTCCAGAAGACTGCCAGTGTGGGAGGTTCATTTCTGCTGAACCTGATGAGCTGAGGACAGTTCCAGCACCATCAACATGAACATTAAGTTGCTTTAACTTTATTTGGTCTAGATTTTTGTTTTAATAACATTCACTACTGCTTTCCTCCAAGGATCTGTTCAAATACAAAAACTGATCAGAAGTCCATATGCCAGGGTTTAACAGCTAAATGGTGTGAGAAAATCCTCAATTAGCTGAAAGTGATTTCAACCAGACAGGCTGTGAAATATATTTGTCTCCTAACCTAAAAGCTGCAAAAGCTAATTTTTCAGCTATTGTGTCCAGCTAGAGTTTAATAATTTGGATACATCAAATAAACCCACAGTAAACACCAATACAAATACAGCAAACAATGCAAATGTTGGAATTGTTTTAGATAATGCATGGACCAGACTTGCTGAGGAAGTGGGAATGAATCACTATATCCATTTAAAATGCCCAGCTTCCAACATAACAATTATTAATCATTGCACAGATTCTCTTTCTGCTAGATGCTATGCACAAAACAAAGACATAATCCCCACCTCCAAAAACCTATGAACACTTAGTTATTTGCTAAACAATACATTTTGGATCATAATTACCTCATTTGTTCCAAATTTGATCATCTCTCCTCTTAATGGAATTGAGTTCTTGATACTGCAGCCACTGGACACAGAGGATGAGCTCACATGAGACTACATGCACAGTTGGTATGAAAGAGCTGCAAAGTTAGTGCTAAATTCCTTAGGTAGAAGGCACATCCACATCCTGCCTTTGGCTTTGATACACTAAGCAATAGCTGGCAAGTCAGGTATTCCCTGAAAATATTTAGTCAGATAAAGCTAATTCAGCTTTACTGCCCATGAGCATCTGTGCATTAAGCCATCTGCTTTGTAGGGAGAGGAAAACTAACCAGGTCAGTCATCAATAAAGAGTTAACTAAAACTCAGTATGAATAAGTAGAATGTTGGCATATAAGTTAATTGAAACACAAATAAATTAAAATATCTGCCTGCTGTCGTCTGAGACAGTACAGTATGTCATTTCTGAACACCAGATCTATGCAAGGGTATCATCAATCCCTGCTGGCAGAAGCTACAAATTGTAATTTTTATTACTGCCTCTTGGGCTGTCTAAAACCTTTCCAAGGCAAAGCAGCACTATTTCAACAATATGTCCAATCACATTTTTTAACTCCAGTCAGAAGTTTATTTATGCAGCAGCTATCTGAACACCATGATAGGAGGGCACAAGAGACAAATCTGAATCCTTAACTTCCAATCTCTTTTTTTCCCCTCTACCTGATTTTGTACAATGTCAAATTTGTACAAAACAATGTAATTGTTTTATTCAACATAAATTATAAACAGATCTTTCTTGTCATTATATTCAAGAGGAGCATTACCATCAGCTTCACAGAAGTCAGAATTTCCTTATGAGATTCTAACATGATCAGTTTGCCACTGTTCCTTCATTTCTTAAATATTTTGGGGTAGAAAACAAATGTGTTTCAACCAACCTTAGCTAAAGAGAGCACATATTTCAAAAGCTGATGTCCTGTCTCAGGACACTTGTACTTCACGAAGTAAATTCTCCCTTCTGTCAGTACAGAGAATATTACTCACCATTGTTTTTCTTCCTCTCCTTTGCTCTTTGTTCTTCATCAAATCATACTCCCAAATGGAAATGTCTGTACAGGCACCCTCCTGAGTAATCCTTCACCTCCTGCCCTTAAAGCTCACTACCCCTGCACTTAAGAGTGAAGAAGAACAAGGTCACAGCAATCTATATTTTATGTGCTATCATTAAAAAGAAGTCTACTCTTTGTCTTATGTCAATTTCAGTTAGAAAATACTGCTCTTTTATTGGCTTTGCAAAAATTTCATGCAATGAAACGTCATCATCTCTGCAAAGCAAATAGCTGTAGATATGTATTAAACACTTCTAAGTCTCTTCAATCCCATTTACTCTCCACCTGTCTCTCACACTAAGTAACCTATCTAGGCAGAAGCACAAATACAAGTAAAATGAAATACAAATCTATGAGTTTTAGACACACAGCTCCTTGCTCTGTTTCTATGGTTCGTATAAATATAGCCAAGAGATGGTAAAAACTAATCAAGAAGAACAGCATTCAGCCTAACAAATCAATGGCAATTACATGTTCTCTGGGGGTACACCTTCTGCCAAAGGCTCAGTCAGGGACAAAACAGAGGTTTACTCCTTCTGAATAAAACAATGGCATGTGCATATCATTGCATACTACTGTACACCAGACAACTTTATAATAGTAGCAAAATGCAAGGTTCAGCATCCAGTGTGGCACTGATATTTTAAATCAGAAGTGAGCTTTGAATCTTGGTCACCTATCACAGATACATCCCATCACTCGTGAATGTATCTGCTACTCTACCTGAAAAATGGAATTCAGAATGAGGACAATGGGACCATTCCTAAAATAGTTAATGTTCATTGTTTTACAGAAATTTTACTGTTACTCTCCAACAAAAAAGCCATCCACCAACTTCTTCGTATATTTTTGTGTAGCACAGTACATGCAGACACATCTCTGGAAGCTCTTACTGAATCCCTGCTCACCAGACTTTCTGTCATTCAAAGTTATGAAAAACTGCAAGACACGAAGTAGTAAAACAGATGGGTTTTCCTCCTAAGAACTCTGCTTTTACTTTGGTCTTGCAGATCAGCTGTGCCAGCACTGTGGAGGTGTGGCTGCTCTCCCTTCTGCCTCATAGTACACTGAGAATTAATTAATTGACTGCTCCATAAACAGATTAAAAAGATTAAAGTAAGATTAAAATAAAAATCATACCAAGTACCATCTGAAACAGTTATTTATGACTTATTGTTTCCTTTACTCTAGCATCTTATTAATATGTGAGTGGATCTGGGGGCACCAAGAGCTTTCCAGGGCACTCCCCACATGCCCAGGGCCCCACTTCAGCCCCTGCCTAAGGGAGGTGGCAGTGGGGCCAGGCTCCAGCTCCCCACAGCCCTTCCATGTGCCCCGCTGAGCCAGGCCCATTTCCAGGTCCATGTCCTGGCCCCATGTCCATGGAGTTGCTGATGACCAAGCTGGGGCTGCCCATGGCTGCCCCGCTCCTGGCCGTGGCAGGGTGGTAGGCCCAGACTGCCAGTTGCACTTCTAGCTTTTGGCTTTTCAGTGTTTTCAGTTCCAGAAATCATTAATCTGGTAATACACCCAGTGATGACTGCCACCAAGTCTTGAAAATGAAAACACATTGAGAGAATTCTTTTTCCTAAGACCAAAGGCAGAACATGACATCCAGCAATTCCTGTGTTTGGAAACACTTATCTGAGTCATCTATTTGAACAGAATGTAGGTCTACATCTTCACCTAACTAGCAGGACTTAAAGAAAGCAGCAGCTCACTTGCATGTACAAAAACCATATTAATCTCACCTACAGCAAAAATGGAAATCAAGCATTATGCATTTAGGACATCTCTGTCAAGGTGACATACTACTTCTTTCACTCACTTGAAGACAACAAAGATCATGGAATGAATGTTTCTTGCCATTTTCTTTTAATCTATATTTGGAAGTCAGTAGCTAACTTCAGTGTTGCTTTGCAGTTCTCTTATCACTTAGATCACACTAGTTCTTTATGATCAAGAGGGTAAAGAAAAAAAACAAAAATTGATGAGGTGTTTTAGACATTAAAATTAAGAATGCTTAATTTTAGAAATTCATAGAATCATAGAAGGTTAAAGGGGCCTTTAAGATGATCTTGTTCCAACCCCCTGCTATAGGCACAGACACCTCTGTCTAGACCAGGCTGCTCACAGCCTCATCCAGCCTGGCCTTGAATACATCCAGGGAGGGCACATCCACAGCCTCACAGGGCAACATGTTCCAGTGTCTCACCGTCCTCACAGTAAATAATTTCTTCTTAACACCTAGTCTAAACCTACCCTCTTCCAGTTTAAAACCGTTCTCCCTCATCCTGTCTCTACATGCCCCTATAAAAAGTCCAGTTTTCCTGTAGGCTTCCTTCAGGTAAAATTCTTTTGCCATAATCAAATAGTTCCTGCTCAGTTTTCAAAATTAAAGCATTTCCACAGAAATACAAAGTTTTCTGATTTTGAACTATTTGAGGTATCAAGATTTCTATGAGGTTTTTTAAATAAAAACATGAATTATAAAATGGATGATATTTTCTGTTGAGCAGTGATAGGTCTTGACCCACACATTTTCCCTCAAACAGTTTCTTTAAATACCTAAGTTTCCCAGGAATACAGTTAGAGGTAATGATTGCTATTGCTGTTTCTGGAATGTCTTTTCATACCATGGCAATGTATATTAATAGTTAACTTGAAATTTTCTGAAGCTTATAAATGTTATAAATGCTATACTGTGGTGTTACAGAGCTGACCCTCTGACAGCTATTGCCATTTTTTTTCATCTTCTACTGTAATAAATTTAAAATTTAATCAGAACTTCAAGACTAAAAACAACCCAGGCAAAAACTTATTGATTAATGAGACTTCAGGAAAATAACAAAATAGCAAACCTCTGACAATTACAGAGGAATTTGTTTTTGTTGATGTCATTTAAGAAAAAGGCATTTCTACTTAATTAGTTTGGGGATTCTTTGTTATGACAAATAATGAGAATGATATTGATTCTCCTACTTATGTTGATCATGAAGGTGCCTTTGATCATAAAAGTATGAATTCCCATGGCAATAATATTCCCTTTCCTCTCCCTGATCTCAAAGTACAAACAGCTGCTAAAGAACAATAAGAGTGACATTTTAGATTAGAACCACAAAACATTCACCCTAAAAAGTAGCTGCAGTTTGAAAAATAGCAAGAAAATTATATAAAACTTCAGTGGCACAAAAACATAATGGGAAGATAGTCTAAATATAAATGCTAAACTCTTCAACAAATGGGTTTTCTACTTTTCTGTAGGCAAGTAATATATGAATTTTGTAAAGAAATCAGACAATACCCCACTAGAAACTGAAGTTTCATTAAAGCCAAAATTAAGCATCCAAGGTAAGACTGGAATAACAGCCCCATGCTGTCCCTTATGGTTCTTCTCAAAATGGAATGATACCCCACTTCTCATAGACAGCTACAGTGGGGTTCACTTGACCTACTACCAAATGCATAAAGGCTAGCTGCCTTAAGCTAGTCACATATATGGTCATCAGTCAACGCAGAAAAACAGATACTAGCAACAGGTGAATTATCACATCTTTCAGTTTTCTTACTTATTTATCTTAGCTTTTATGCTTAGAGGGCTGACCACATCTATTCCTTATCAACAGGCACCTTTAGAAGCATCTAAAATACACAAAACAGCCAAAATTGACAAAGGATGTCAGAGAAAGAGCTTTCACGTTCAAAAGTATTCTTAAAAGTAGGCTATACTTTAAATAATAGATAATTAAAAAGAAAGGAAGTCTTACATCTCTGAGAAAGGACACAAAACCAAGTCAATGCTTAAATAGAAATTAAAGGAGTTTGGCAAATCAGTCAAAGTCACATGAATATTTATAGCCATAACAGACGTTTTCCAATTACCATGTAGGTAGAGCAGCAGTTTCTGTCACATTTCTGAATGCAGTCCATGCAATTTCTCTGGTTTCTGTATGGTGTTCTATTAAGAACACCTGGTAGAAAATTGTTCATTGATGCATTCAGTTATCACCAGTTACAATTCCAGCTGTTCTACTTCACCCTAGACTTCTTAATTTATTCATCTGGCACATTCAGATCTGTTTCCCCTACACACACGTTCCTAGCAAGAAGAGGGAAAAAAAAAAAACCTGTTTCTGGGGAATTAATCCCTCATCTGTCAGATTCCTGATTGCAACTTCATAAGTAATTGNTCTGTTTCCCCTACACACATGTTCATAGCAAGAAGAGGGAAAAAAAAAAACCTGTTTCTGGGGAATTAATCCCTCATCTGTCAGATTCCTGATTGCAACTTCATAAGTAATTGAGTGGTAGTAAGCACACAAATTACAGTAATTACATTTCTACATGGATGAAGACAGCTCTTAATCATTCAGGGATATATATTTCAATAATACTCATGAAAACGAATTTATATCATTTGGGGGTATCTAGGGTACATACATTCTTGCCATTACCTTATGATCAAATAATTCCTGCAATAACCTGATGTTCTGATACAGATTTAATTAAAAGACATACTGTTTGCTAGTAAGTATCATAAATAAATATAAAATATATACAAGTTATCACCTCTGGTGGATAAAGAAAAAAATATTTTTTATAGGATATGTAATAGTACTCCATTTTTAAAAAGCAGAGCATAAAATTAATCAGTCCTCTCATGTTATAAAATATATCCAAGTAACAACTTTCTCAAACACAGTAATTATAATTTTATTTTCATTTCTTCCTTACTGATCTTGAATATTTTCAATTTGAATAATATTTTTCAAGGCAGTTAATTACAGAATCTTTTTGTTGTTCCTGTCCCTTAATTGGATGACAATTAAGGTCATTTCTCCAAGTGCAAATTCTGAATAAGGGTTTGTGAAACTTTACTTATTTGCATGATTTAAATTAACTTTGTGAGTGCTTGTGCAAATAAAATTCTACAGCTCAAATGTGTCTCAAAAATGAACATAGGAGCAGCATTCTTATAGAAATTGTTTGTAAATCTCATGAACACAACTACATTTGCTGGTATTCACATCCACACATCCAAGGGAAAGCCCCACACAGTCCACTTTCCCTCATGCTCCATCCACAGCATGCACGTCAGCAGCACTGGCATTGTTTTTTTCTGAAAGAAGAGTGAGGTCAGATTTATTCCACTGTACACTTGCATAATGAACACTTGCTTTATTAAATATATTTAATAGCTTTTCTCTACTGTTATTCGAGCTATGGAAGTGGATTTTTTCTTCTGCCTTTTCTTGCCACCAGTACTTTAGCACTGTTTGAGATTGATGCTATATGTGTTTCCCTGCCCATGGCAGGGGGTTGGAACTAGATGATCTTCAGGGTCCCTTCCAACCCAAGCCATTCTATGATTCTGTGATGATGTACTGATACAACAGCCCTTCTTAGGGTAATTCCCTTCTTTATACCAAGCTCTGACTAGGATGCAATCTTGTCTGAGTAAGAAGTAGGGATTTAGGCCAACATTAATAACATCTCATTTCAGGCACAGAGTTGAGATTCCAAACAGACTTGCCCTGCATGCTTTCCTACAGGCAAAGGACAGATCTGAAGTACTATCTGAAAGTGTGGTTTGTACATGGACAGTGGAAGTGAAGGACATATCAAGCTCTCGCATCACTTGTTTACTCAGCATATATAATTTAATTAGGAATAGATATGCCACAGTCAACAATGAGTAATTGGCAATTAAGATTAGAAGTTGTTTCTACAACTTCCTTTCCCCAATTCCTGAAATACTCACTGTAAAGTCTTACAAAACTTTGTCATCTACATAATTACTTTCAAATCCTGACTCTGAATTCTTAGCTGTGTTTTGCTGAGTTGACACTTATGAATTAATATCTTTTTGCAGATCTTAGAATTCCTTCCCTGTTTAAAACTAACATATCTATAGCTAAGCAAGGCTGTCAGATTTCTACATTTTCCAATTCTAAACATGCAATGCCTGATTACTCTGTAATTATACTTCTAATATCATGTGCTTAATTAATGCATTTTCTACACACTTAGATGAGTGTGTAGAAAACGTAATGAGCTACAGTGTCAACAGTGTAATAACTAACAGTAGTACCTTTTCGGGATTTGCAAATCTTATTGGTAATACTGAGAGTTGGTTGCTGGTTACCAGCAGCAATCAGTGTAAACTACTACTCATTAATTTAAATTTAGATCCACTTCCCAAGAATTAACTATCAGCGTAAAAATGAAAATAACTATGCTCACTAGCTGGAGCGTGTATGCACATGTGTATATAGGAACACGCTTAGAAAAATATCCATTCATTCATTGTAATCAAACCAAATTCATACACCCCAAATTAATAGGATTGCGAACATCTCATTAGAGAGCTCTGTCATTCAATCAAGTCAATGCTGTTTACCCCTGGTTTACAGAAATTAAATTTCACAAGAAAAACCCATGAGAACATTTGCTAGCTTAACTAAAATTGCATATAATGTTGTGCTCCAAGCCACCAGCACAAGCAGTGTGCTTCATGTGAATGTTACAAAACTGATTAAAAAAATAAAGAAATTCTTAAGCTTCCAGTAGCTGACCCAGTTGTCATGGGACAGACCCTGATCTCACTGAATAACTCATCTGACATCAGTACAGATGAAGAGATCAATGAAAAAATGAAGGGCCAAGTTCTAGCTCAGTTAGTCAATGTTTGTTTCAAAAGCATATTGAAGATGAGAAGATGAACACATAGTATTTTTTAATGAATAATGTGATATACTATTCATATTATGTATGTTATATTGAAGTACTACATTATTTGTAATAAATACAAAACATAGTGATAGCATTTATATATAAAACATAACTGGTATGACAGAGTTCATGGTTTCCTATGGCACCCAGCACTGTGAAAACACAGCCAAGGAACACACACCCGTAAAGCAAAGCTGGAATGAAGAGACCTGTGATGTCTGCCCAGCTTTTCAAAAGATGTTAGGCTGCAATTACCTAACTTCCATCACCATCTATAAAACTCAGCAACTGCTCTGGTAGCAGTCATGAGTGTGTTGTGAAGAGGAAACCATTTGCAGTTTACAAAGCTTCACATATTATAGGAATAAGGACTCCAGAAAAGCCTATGAATTAATGAGCACAAGCTGGTTCTGGTGGTGCTTTTATGTTCTCCTTACTGCCATACCTGTCAAATGTAGTTAGCATCATTAAGGCCCTTTCCATTGTAATATGACACAGGAGTAAGACCTAATGAAATAAATAAAAAAGAAATAATCTTTCTGTTCAAAGCAGCTGCTCAACCAGAAACTCAGGTAAAGTGAACCAATTGACCTTTCTATTTTTTTTATTTTTGAATATAAAAGAAAAGTTGTTACATATCACTACCTACTAACATCACTATATTTCTACCCACTGTTTTGGGGATTAATAATTATTGTAGTTAAGTGAGGAAAATAAAGTAGCTAATTTACTTGCAATATTTAATGAGCTACATATTATCTTTCTATGTGCAAAAGGTAAATGCATGTACTGTGTGCTTCTTTAGCACGATCACTAGGCAAACAGTTCTGTTTTTTCATATCTATTCACACAATACAATTAGAAACCTGAACTTCTTCAAAGTTAATATTCTGTCATCACCCCTCTGACTTTTCTCAAATTCTACAGTAATTCCCTATGCAAATTCATCTCTGTCTACATATACCAAATGCACACACTTACCCCAAACCTTTACATCAAGTATTGTGCTTATTATTTGGTAACAACCCACTTGCCTTGCCTCCACCCCTTGTAATCTGTAGAAAAATTAAAATGCACTAGGAGCCCCAGTTCTGTCAAAAACAATTCTTTCTTCAGTAGCTTGTTTGATTTTGAATTCTCTTTAATGCCGCGCTTAGGTGATAGGAGATGCATGGAGGTGGCTTAGGATAAAATCAAATAAAACTTCTATTAAATGACAATTAGAATGATGCTGCTATAATGCCATGCCCGATACTCTACCAGATAGGCCAATAAAACAACACTGTATCAGAAAATGGTAATGAAGAACCTTTGTTTCAAGGAATTCCTGCACTTGCTTTAAAGTTTATTTTTAAACTAACTGCCTCTGGCATCCGTCTCCCGTTAATTAAGGATTTGTTACTCTTGAGAACTGTCACACTTTGAATCACAGGGAGTCTTTCCCTTCTGAACCCTCCTGCCAGATCTAATTCCTCCTCAGACAGCCATTGTAGTCAGAAAAAAACTATATACACTTCCGTCTTTCTCCTGAAAAAGAGCATACTGACCATCATTGAGATTAATGTTCCTTTCCCAGTAATTAATAAGTAGTTGAGTTACTTTGTGTTTCATGGATGTTGTACATATCAGCATGTTGCTTGCAGTTACCTGCAGGAGCTTCTACTTTAGTGGAATATAAATATTAAACCCATTTTTAGCAACCACTGGTTGCTTACTAGCCCTTTATTAAAAATTTGCTATAAACCCCATGCTATACACCGCTATCAAAGTCAACTCAGAAATTTGCAAAAATGTATGTTGACCAGGTAAAGCCCTTGAAGGCTCAGTATCTTCTAAAGCCAGAAGCTTTCTCCAGTCAGTGAATGAAAAAGTTGTTTTCTGTTTATTCATTGTGCTAGGTCTAAAAGCTGCGAACAAAACCAACCCAACTCACACAAAACAGAATCCCTCCTTGACTGTCTTAACTTTTATTCACAGCTGAGTGCTTCAGATCCCACTGTGAAGAACCTTCTTTAATCATTAATGGTGAGAATGAAGGCTCACCAGAGCTCAGTGCTCCATTTCAAGGGGTGTTGGACCAGTTCCTGAGCTTTTCTCCAGAGTGTTATGGTGACACTGCCAAACTGCAGCTGTGTCCCTGACAGTCAGTCCTACAGTACATGATGACAGAAGCCAAGCCAAGCTGAACCCTAACTTCTGTGCTGATGACCAAATGGGACGATGTGATGCACTATGCATGCAAATTCTTTTTTACAGACTTCACTGTGAGATCACACTAAGCATTCCACAATTTGGCTTTAATAGTTTTAAAGCTTTTGAAATCAGTTGGAGAACTATCTATTTCAGTAGCAGTAGAATCACCTAATGAAAACTCAAAGATAGGAAGTACCTATTAGACATGTTCCTCTAGGGTAAAATCCAAGTAGTTCAGACATTCCAGAATATACAGCTGTGTCACTCTGTTCCTTCATGAGAAGGTTAAAATCAGCCCACTCCGTGCTCAGTCAGGTATTTCTGCCTTAGAACCACAATCAGATATTTTGCAAGGGATTTCAGCCACAAAGTACGTGTAAGTGAATGATTCAAACTAAAGTTCTACTGTTGCTAAGGAATCTGGAATAGCTACAAAGTGACAGAAAGAGTACAGACTTACACCTAATGTAATCTAAATTTCTTTATAGTGTTTCTGGATCATCTCAGGTAAGTTACTTCAATTCCCCATGTCTGCTTTATCTTCTCTGCTTCACCAAGATCTGTAGTCGCTTTGGAGCAAGGATTAGCTACAAACACTCTCACAGCATGCCTTTCAGCATAAGAAAACATTAACACAGTTCAGATTTCTCTAAGGTCTCTAAAATATACTTGACAGATATTTGATAACATAGTCCATATAAAGGATGTAGAATAGCAGTTCCTGTTTTTAAGAACTGCTTTGAAAATAATTAAGTTCAAATGAAGTCATTTTACCACGTTTTTAGTAGTGGGACGAGCTTGGTTACGTATAGAGCTGGTCTCTATTAGCTGAATGATGTGCTGATTCCACTGATATGACATAACCTGTACCATCATAAGAATGAATATTAATGACAAGTCTTATTTTTAGTCGCTGAAACTCAGACTAACTGCAGAGTGAATATTTGTCAGTTCTGCTGAATGTTGTCTGCATTTTGTGCTGAACAGAGCTTAAAACAGAGCTTAAAACAGAGTTAAGAACATGGAAGACCAGCACATTATTCACAGGTGTTTTAACAAAGGTACTTTAAGGTGAAGAAATACCCCAGTTTTGAAGAGGAGTGCAGCAGCAGACCCTCAGTGTTAAGGGGCATTAGCTATTAACATCTCCTGCCTTGGGACATCCAGCATGCACTGGAGCAGTGCCAGTCAGGAAAAGCTCTCTCTGTTTCTCTCCCCTGTGAAGTCCTTCAGCATTTCCTAATTACTCACTTCCCAAATGAGCAGGACTCATCTGTAGTGTTTACTATTTGAGTGCATGCCAAGATACAACAAAAATTACCCATTTACTCTAACTTTCAAAAAAAAACCATTTCCTCATTTCTAAGTATAGATGGGCCCATAATTGCAAACTATTCGGTGCACAAAGCAACCTGCAGGTCCATAGCTCATAGTAGAGATCTATGCTGCCACAAGGTGAATAACTAATGGACCTTAAAATAAATACTTCATTGTTACTGGTATTTTTATCAAATAGCATTCACAGGAGTGCCATATTACAAGCAAATAGTAATGTCTGCCCTGAAGAATTTACACTTACACCTTTGCCTGCTCAGCACTTCTCATTCTAGAAACTCTGTCCTTCAAGCACTGTAATGGTATAATGGCAATAGGACCAGCACAATCAAGCAGATGTCACAAAAGAAGTGGAAAAAAGTGCACACCCATCTCCAAGATTAGAGGCTCACAAGAGAAAACACCACAGAGGAGGGATCTCCCACAAGAGATCCTACCTATGTGGCAGTCAGCCCTTAAATGGGATCTAAGAGGGGTTGAGCCTGGCTCCACCCCTTCCAGTCACACAGGTGAATTGCCTTCACCTGTGCTCCCAGGGCTGACTGGGTCTGTTCTCAGGGTACTCAATCAGAGGCTCAGGCTGTGACTCAGCAGTTGCCATGCAGCTACTCACAAATTTCCTCTTGCAGTTGTAAGTACATAGATAGAAAACTGAACCACAAAAAAATGAAGTATTTTCCACAAATGAAAGCTCTGCAGGACAGCTTTCAGGAAGTTTAGGACCTAGGCACATGGCTCCTGCTGCTGCTCAGGAAGAAGAGCCCAGCAGGTTTGAGGTGCACGGAACAATTCTGCATAGCATCCTGCAGAGAACTGAGGCACCGAGGTAGCAAGCACTACTTTTTGAACCCCACTAAGGCTAAGGACTCTCACAGTTTTAAATTCAGCAGTACCTCTCTGCCAGATTCAAAGGACAAAGCATACCTCAGCACCCTTGGATAGTTGATTTTTAAGTGATTTAAGATGTCCTGCTTCCTCATGATAGACCTTTATCATGTTCAGCATCTGTAATCTTAAAATACATCTCTGGGTAGTTTTAAATGTTCCTGCAAAGTTTTCCTGTCAGAGGATCTTCTTTTCCCCTTCTATTTGATATTCTTCCTCCTTTCCCAGTTTTTACACAGAGCCACATTCCTCCTTTTTTCATCCCTGACTATTCACTTGGGGTTGATACATAATGGGTTGAAAACCTTGTTCTTTAGGCCTCTATAGATAATTGGTATTGAAAGAGAAATAATGAACTAATATGGTATTTGACACTTTAGAGAGTAATTAAGCAGGATTGACATTCCTACTGGGAACTTCTATGAGAACCTGTTCTAGTTCATATTCTCCTATGTATATGAGCTAACAGTAGGTACCTGAAGTTTGTGTCCTGCTGATGTCAGCAACTGTCTGCACGGAATCGAGGTGCTGATAACCTGTCTATCAACAACTATTTTTTTTCCCTATTGGAGGCTAATATCAAGAAAATATCAGAAAGTGACCACAACTGATGTCATGTTAAAACTGCCACTCTCAAAATTGGTCTTAACTCTTTCACTGACATCTCCTCACTTTACCACCTCATCAAACAAGCAATGTATANACAGACTTACACCTAATGTAATCTAAATTTCTTTATAGTGTTTCTGGATCATCTCAGGTAAGTTACTTCAATTCCCCATGTCTGCTTTATCTTCTCTGCTTCACCAAGATCTGTAGTCGCTTTGGAGCAAGGATTAGCTACAAACACTCTCACAGCATGCCTTTCAGCATAAGAAAACATTAACACAGTTCAGATTTCTCTAAGGTCTCTAAAATATACTTGACAAATATTTGATAACATAGTCCATATAAAGGATGTAGAATAGCAGTTCCTGTTTTTAAGAACTGCTTTGAAAATAATTAAGTTCAAATGAAGTCATTTTACCACGTTTTTAGTAGTGGGACGAGCTTGGTTACGTATAGAGCTGGTCTCTATTAGCTGAATGATGTGCTGATTCCACTGATATGACATAACCTGTACCATCATAAGAATGAATATTAATGACAAGTCTTATTTTTAGTCGCTGAAACTCAGACTAACTGCAGAGTGAATATTTGTCAGTTCTGCTGAATGTTGTCTGCATTTTGTGCTGAACAGAGCTTAAAACAGAGCTAAGAACATGGAAATAAGAACAATTATTCACAGGTGTTTTAACAAAGGTACTTTAAGGTGAAGAAATACCCCAGTTTTGAAGAGGAGTGCAGCAGCAGACCCTCAGTGTTAAGGGGCATTAGCTATTAACATCTCCTGCCTTGGGACATCCAGCATGCACTGGAGCAGTGCCAGTCAGGAAAAGCTCTCTCTGTTTCTCTCCCCTGTGAAGTCCTTCAGCATTTCCTAATTACTCACTTCCCAAATGAGCAGGACTCATCTGTAGTGTTTACTATTTGAGTGCATGCCAAGATACAACAAAAATTACCCATTTACTCTAACTTTCAAAAAAAAACCATTTCCTCATTTCTAAGTATAGATGGGCCCATAATTGCAAACTATTCGGTGCACAAAGCAACCTGCAGGTCCATAGCTCATAGTAGAGATCTATGCTGCCACAAGGTGAATAACTAATGGACCTTAAAATAAATACTTCATTGTTACTGGTATTTTTATCAAATAGCATTCACAGGAGTGCCATATTACAAGCAAATAGTAATGTCTGCCCTGAAGAATTTACACTTACACCTTTGCCTGCTCAGCACTTCTCATTCTAGAAACTCTGTCCTTCAAGCACTGTAATGGTATAATGGCAATAGGACCAGCACAATCAAGCAGATGTCACAAAAGAAGTGGAAAAAAGTGCACACCCATCTCCAAGATTAGAGGCTCACAAGAGAAAACACCACAGAGGAGGGATCTCCCACAAGAGATCCTACCTATGTGGCAGTCAGCCCTTAAATGGGATCTAAGAGGGGTTGAGCCTGGCTCCACCCCTTCCAGTCACACAGGTGAATTGCCTTCACCTGTGCTCCCAGGGCTGACTGGGTCTGTTCTCAGGGTACTCAATCAGAGGCTCAGGCTGTGACTCAGCAGTTGCCATGCAGCTACTCACAAATTTCCTCTTGCAGTTGTAAGTACATAGATAGAAAACTGAACCACAAAAAAATGAAGTATTTTCCACAAATGAAAGCTCTGCAGGACAGCTTTCAGGAAGTTTAGGACCTAGGCACATGGCTCCTGCTGCTGCTCAGGAAGAAGAGCCCAGCAGGTTTGAGGTGCACGGAACAATTCTGCATAGCATCCTGCAGAGAACTGAGGCACCGAGGTAGCAAGCACTACTTTTTGAACCCCACTAAGGCTAAGGACTCTCACAGTTTTAAATTCAGCAGTACCTCTCTGCCAGATTCAAAGGACAAAGCATACCTCAGCACCCTTGGATAGTTGATTTTTAAGTGATTTAAGATGTCCTGCTTCCTCATGATAGACCTTTATCATGTTCAGCATCTGTAATCTTAAAATACATCTCTGGGTAGTTTTAAATGTTCCTGCAAAGTTTTCCTGTCAGAGGATCTTCTTTTCCCCTTCTATTTGATATTCTTCCTCCTTTCCCAGTTTTTACACAGAGCCACATTCCTCCTTTTTTCATCCCTGACTATTCACTTGGGGTTGATACATAATGGGTTGAAAACCTTGTTCTTTAGGCCTCTATAGATAATTGGTATTGAAAGAGAAATAATGAACTAATATGGTATTTGACACTTTAGAGAGTAATTAAGCAGGATTGACATTCCTACTGGGAACTTCTATGAGAACCTGTTCTAGTTCATATTCTCCTATGTATATGAGCTAACAGTAGGTACCTGAAGTTTGTGTCCTGCTGATGTCAGCAACTGTCTGCACGGAATCGAGATGCTGATAACCTGTCTATCAACAACTATTTTTTTTCCCTATTGGAGGCTAATATCAAGAAAATATCAGAAAGTGACCACAACCGATGTCATGTTAAAACTGCCACTCTCAAAATTGGTCTTAACTCTTTCACTGACATCTCCTCACTTTACCACCTCATCAAACAAGCAATGTATAGCACTTCGGCCTGAGAACCTTGCTCCAAAAAATCCTATCAAACGTCTCTGAACAAGTTTCACAAGTTTAAGTTATAAATAAAATTGCTTGCTGTGACCTTAACAAGTAAAAAGAAAGAACATCAATAAATTTCCCCTTAAAGGAAGCACAGTGTGCCTCTGCAAGCACACAGCAACGACCTCCTGCAGCCTTGTGAGAATATAAAGTTGGAGGTCATGAATACCAGGAGACCTGGTTAGGAGTCTCACAGGGACCATGCAACGATGATATAGACTCTCTGTATCTGCAGAACACAGGCTTAAAACGTTGCTCCTGAGACACTGAGTCAAGTTCTCAGCAGTTCACAGGAAACAAGGACAGGGTGAGAATTTGGTACAGTATATGAAGTCTAGATTTAGAACCTCTCCATTGTTTTGCCCTCATTACTCTGAGAAGGAGGCTCCTCTAAAATCAGACTGCTCTGGTAGTTAAAAATAGTCTTCCAGTTTCCTGCAATTATACTCTCCTTCTCTTTAGTCAACATTATCCCCCAGCTCAAATAGTCCTTCCCCAGTCCTGACAGCTTTATAGGGAGCAATCATCTCTTGCTGCCTTTCAGAAGAAAGCTGATTCTCTCCTCTCCTCCCTCTCCTAATCCTCCCCTTCGAGCAGCGGATGCACACTAGAGACATAAAATTTGAGGAGTGTGGTTTTAAAATAATTACAATTACTGCAACACATCCACTTCTGCTCTCACTGCGTTTCTGTGAATGCTGAGCAATGTCACTTAGGGGCTTGCTTGGAATTACAGCCAGAGATCTCTTTGAATTGAAAACAGAAGGCTCTGCTGAGGAGCTGAGTGCAGTCAAGCTGATATATGGACACGTGGGGCTGCAGCAGTGTGAGCAGCCATAAACTCTACAGCAGCATCAGAAATGAGTAACTCGAAACCACCAGCATTTGTCTCAGCTATTTTGCTTGAAAAAAATGCTAGCCTGTAATGAGTTACATTATGAACAGGTTTGTTACTACAGCTAATACAGAAAGTTGCTACTGCTCAGAGTAGCTGGTCAATATTTTTTACCTGATGAGTGAAGAAATTTATTTAAAATGTTTTGAAAGTTGTCAAACAAAAGATGACCTTTCTGCTATTTGGGTCTGTGTGGTACTTTTCCTTTTAGTACTTCTGCTTCGAAGAGAACTAAAAAGAGAGAGACTGATAGCTGTGCAAATATACCTCATCCACAGACTAGGTACATCAATAGCATCTCATTTGTTCTGAGCATTCCAAGGTGACTACCCACTTTGAAGTTTGTCTTTTCTGTCAGTGGTGTCAGCAGTTGAGCAGTTCTGCCAGAGGAAACCATGATGCACTTTGAAGTTTTCTTTTCCTGACATAATTAGCAGTACTTTTAATCCACATATCATAGAAGATATTTTTTTTAAAACTTTCTCATGGTTATCTATGAAAATATTTAGTGTGGGTGTTTTGTTTTATCTCTGCATTTCAAATTAATAGCCCTTTTATTTGTGAAGCATGGTTTGAAATATAAATGCATCCGGTCAGGTCAAGTGGATGACCTGACATTTAATGAACATTTAATTCATATGTTCCTATATATGTTATGAAAACTGAGAAAAATTAATTGCACTGATCTAAATTAGCCAAAGCAGACAGTCATGTCAGTTCTGAGATTCTATAAGGGTGCTGAGGCACTGGCACAGGTTGTCCATAGAGGTGGTGGATGCCCCATCCCTGGAGACATTCAAGATAAGGCTGGACGGGGCTCTGGGCACCTAATGGAGCTGTAGATGTCCCTGTTAGTTGGACTAAATGACTTTGAAGGGTCCCTTCCAACTCAAACATTCCTATGATTCCGTGGTCCTATGATTCTGATGTTCATCTCTAACCCTAAATCATGATGGCTTTTGAGATTAAATGAGAAAAATAAACAGATAGATAGATAGATAGATAGATAGATAGATAGATAGATAGATAGAAAAGAAATGAAGAAAAATTCTAAAGAATTGTTGTAGTACAAATGTTGCACACTGCTGAACTTAAAAAGATGGGTATCATATCCCTCCATTCAACCTAAATCTCCACATGTAATGGTGGTACATCAGTTTACTTCCATATGTTCAGTGTCCTTAAGCATGGGTTGCTTAAGGACAGGAACACATAAGATGTTCAACTCAGCTCTTAACGATATTTTGAAGGTCATTGAAATGTATTTTTGCTAAGTCAAAGGAAAGTCATTCATCTAAGAACAAGTAGTTCATGCAAGAGATGAGAGAATGAGAATACAGGAAATAACATTCAAAATATGAAAACAATTGTTTATAGTAGGATGGTCAAATGCTGGAACTGGTTGAGAAGCTGATGTGCCGCCATCCCGAATTATGATTTAGAACATAATCTTGAATGACAATTTCTGACTTAAAAATATGTTGCATCTAACAACATACACAACATACACTGACACTGGAATGATCTGGACTGTGTTTTTCTTAGCCCATCTATTCAAATTGTTTAAATAATGTCCTGCCTCCATTGCAAAATCTGTAATGCAAAAGTAAATTAGAAGTATGGTATGGAAGACTATAGGTAGATGGTTGTTAGGCTATATATGGTCCAAACCATAAGTAGACTATAGACAGATGGTCTTTGTATTTTTAAAGAAAATACTGAGCCTCTGAGGGTTCTGAGAGCAGGCTTAGTGTGGTGTATGTCTGATAAAAATGTGATCACGTTACCATATATTCCATTTCAAATGCTGTGGTTGTTATGACTATATCACGTTTGCTTTGTATTATGACTTACGCACAAAATTAGCCCTTGAATATTACAGGGTGTTGATCTATCTGTGGAAGGGAAAAATGGGATGCCCAGTAAATGCCAATGCATGAATAAAAACGGAAGGAGTATAGGGAACCAAATTTAATGGTGTATCAGGGTCACTCAAATTCTCTAGATAAGATCAGAGAAGGAAATGAATGCAAGGCTTATGCCTGCACAAAGAGATCATTCTTTGCAGAGAGAGACAAGTATTACACAAAGTGAGTGGGCAAAGTTTGCCTCCCACATTTCTTTCATTACTCATACCTAACACCTGCTAGTTAACTACCATCCATTTTTCATACAGGCCCGCTCCATTTCCACTGAACATTAATGTCAGTAAGACAGTCTCTCATTTCATGTTGCCGTGTAAGATAGAAATGGTAATGCAGCCAAGTCTGTGCAACCTGAATTTAGAGTATTCATTGAGTTTTAAAGCAAAAGGTACAAAAGTCTCAACCCCTGATGAGAAACAGTGTTAAAATAAATTTAGGGGAAAAGGAAACCAGTGGTTTAACTACATCCAGCAAAAACATGTAGCTGTGCAGGGCTTAAAAGAACAGTGCCTGGTAAGCAAACAAACCTTCAAACAGGCAGCAGGGCAATTTTTTGGTTTGGAATGTAAGTAGGACAATAGACTTTATTAGCATTACCCTTTCTCATGAAACAGTCACTGTAAATGCAAAGTATCAGTTTTATGTCATGGAAAACATCATATGCAGCTGTTGAGCATGCCTTTGCACTGAAATGACCCTTGACAAACCAGCAGCTCACAGGGACTGTAGATAATTAACACCAGTATCTATGGTGCAAGAATATCCTTGGAAATATTAAGCCAGCTTGCAAGAGCATGGCAGATTGCAGCACATTAAGGTCTGGTACCTTAGCATTCTGTACACTACTCTAATGCCTTCAAGGAGGTTGCAGCAATTTACACCACTTGAAAATATAAACCCATCAATTTAGAGGGTCAGAAGATGGATTGACTTACATATCTTTAAATATATGTTGTGGCATCATGTTCTATACAGCAGAAAGGAAATTGATGAGACAGAGAATGATGAGGGCTGGTACACATCTGCATCTCTGGCTGCTGCATAGGGAAAACTGGATGATACCCTCATCATTTCTGTTTTTTGAGTGTAGCCAAACAAGATGTGGTTAGACACATTTATTCTGTTGTCTCTAACTGTACTGACAAGACTCTGATGAATGAGAATTGCCCTAAGCACAATATTCTTTTTTTCCTTGTCAGTGACTCCCCACATAAGCTCTCTTTCATGCCCTAATTCTTCATGCTAGTCTGTATGCATACTTCGCTGCAGCGTTTTGACTTGCTAATGAATTTTGCTGTGATGTTAATAACTCAAAGCTACACGACATCTGGTGATATCATCATTACCAGCCTTTGTGTTATTGCTCTTTCTTCCTGCAAACTGTAGTTGAGCATTTTCAAATGGAAAAAAAGTAACATAGAATCATAGAATCATCAAGGTTCAAAAGATCTACAAGATCATCCAGTCCAACCTACCATCAATACTTCTTTCTAAACCATGTCCCTCAGCACAACATCTAAACGTTACTTACTTAAACATTAAACGTTAATGTTTAGGTAATGTTAAACATTACTAAACACCTCCAGGGTCAATGACTCCACCACCTCCATGGGCAGTCCATTCCAGCACCTGATCACTCTTTTGTAGAAGTAGTATTTCCTAACATCCAGTCTGAATCTCCGCTGGTGCAACTTGAAGCCGTTCCCTCTAGTCATATCACTAGTTAAACGAGAGAAGAGTCCAACACCTAGCTCACTACAACCTCCCCTCAGGTAGCAATAGAGAGAAATAAGGTCTCCCCTGTGCCCCGTCTTCTCCAGACATGTCCATCTGGGTAGAAAAGGTAAGGACTACTTGGCAGTATTCCTTCATTAGAACTACCTACATTGTTTGTGAGAGCGCATGGCCTGTGTGTTGGGAGTACAAATTCAGCACGGTCATTCACTCGACAGGAAGTTACCTCCTTTTGACTGATTCTTACTGTTTCTCAAGTGGACTTTGTGCTGGGATAAAGGGAGTGAAAAAAGCTGCCTGCTGAATGTGGCTTGTGCAGTTCAATTGAACGCAAGTATTCCCAGATGGCACCACCAGGCTGCCCTGACCTGATGGCAAGCTGGAGGAATAGAGCAGGTTTAGGGCAGCCTATACCGTTCCTTCAGAAACTGCCAGTGCCTCCTGAGTATTTGCTGTTCCTCTCTCGCAGTGAGACTGATTTAATTTCACATGGGTACAGATCATTAATATCAACAGTCTTCCAGCAACTGAACTTCAAAACAGTGTATAAACATTAACAAAACCCTGCAGCAGCTCACTAAGATATTATAACAACAGATTTCTAACAGGAAGGAGATGCAAGAGATCTGTGCTCAGTGTTCCACAGTGACTTCAGCAGTCACAGCTCTTTCTGACTGTATTCCTAATATAGTAACTTTGGTGTTGACTGTGACTGGACCAATATAAAACATATTTAAAGCAAGTTTGCTGATGATATGAAGCTGGAAGGAATGGCTGACACGCTAGAAAGCTGTGCTGCCATTCAGTGAGACCTGGACAGGCTGGAGAGTTGGGCAGAAAGGAACCAGATGAGGTTTAACAAGAGCAAGTGTAGAGTCTTGCAGTTATGGAGGAATAACTGCATATACCGGTACAGGCTGGGGAGGAGTCTGAGGAGAGGGACCTGAGTGTCCTGGTGGATGACAGGCTGGCCATGAGCCAGCACTGTGCCCTGGTGACCAAGAAGGTCAAAGGGATCCTGGGGTGCATAAAGAAGAGTGTGGCCAGCAGGTATAGGGAGGTGATCTTCCATCTCTGCTCTGCCCTGGTCAGACCTCACCTGGAGAACTGTGTCCAGTTCTGGGCTCTCCGGTACAAAAAAGACAGGGATCTCCTGGAAAAAGTCCAGCGGAGGGCAACAAAGATGGTGAAGGGTGTGGAACACCTCCCTTATGAGGAGAGGCTGAGAGACCTGGGGCTGTTCAGCACTGAAAAAAGAAGACTCAGAGGAGATATGATCCACCTCTATAAATATCTAAGGAGCGGGAGGCAAAGGGACAAGGCTGGATTCTTCTCAGCAGTGTGTGGTGATAGGATGAGAGGTGATGGCCACAAACTGAAGCACAGGAAGTTCCACACAGATGTGCATGGGAACTTCCTCACAGTGCAGTGACGGAGCACTGGCACAGGCTGCACAGAGAGGTGGTGGAGTCTCCTTCTCTGGAGACGTTCAAGACCCGCCTGGACGCCTACCCACAAAGTCCTCTGGTGTATGTAGTTCTTCTCTTCTGAGAACCAGGTACCCAGAAATTCAGCAGTCCATGGAACTGGAGCATTAACTCTTTGCCTCCCAATGCCTTATATGATGTTACGATGTGGAATAAAAATAACAAAAATCATAAAATCATGACAACAGTTTTGAGTATAACAAGTTCATTGCATTGTTATGAGAAATGGTGAATATCACTCCCTGCCTCATGCCGTATAGACTTCATTAAGGAAGATGATAGTACCCAACCTCCCTCTCAAAATAGTCTCTTTTCTAGTTTGAAGACACTTGGATCATTTACTCATTCCTAACACAGGTGCCATTTCTTTGATCTTGTCAGCTTCCCTGCTTTGATTCTCCCATATTCTTCCTGTGACATCATCTTGAAGGGCCTACAGTGCTCAAGGCATAGTTGCATTATGGCAATATTACAGTGCTTTTTGTGTTGTTGTCTATTTCTTTCCTAAGAATCTCTAATTTTATAGCTAAGTTTAAATAGCTTCTCTGCTTCTCTATGAAAGGATAAAAACTGTGTTTTGGGATTCTCCAGGAACTCTGTTGTGGTGAGCACACATACAAATAATACATTACAATTATACAGCCTTGATAGATGATGGGATGTTGCTCTGTCTGAACTAATGATTAGAAGAGCTGCATTTCCTGTTTTAATGAGCCACAATGATGTACACAGCTTTGACAGCTCATTCCCAACAGGGGTCCTGACACTCAGTGAAAGGCTTCCTTGCCTAATTTTTGAAGAGAGAGACGTCATTTTTGTGGGTGTTTTCTTGCTCCACAGGCAGCCAATTATTGCCTATCATATCTCATGCAGCTGCTATTTTGCACATACAAGCCCAGGCAGGTGTCACATCCTATTTTCACAACCAACCTATCAAGACAAACATGGAAAAATTGGTATTCCAGGCCTTGCATGTTGAGCCTGCATTATCACCAATTATAATGTTCTCCCCATGTTATGGAGAAGTCATCATCAGTAACAAGCATGTAGCTAACATCTGCTGAGCACCAAGACAAGGATTGCATTTGCAAATTCTTATAACTTTCAAGTTTTAGCTGTACGTGGAGAAATTGGTTTTGTTTCCAAGTGTTGAATGTAGAAGTGAACTGAAATAGCTTAAGCTATTAGAGCTGAAAATGTACCCAATTCCCATTTCTGATCCAGGCTATCTCAACTTGTAATGAGGGCATTGTGATACAGAATTATGTACCAGTTGCAGATACTTCCTTAAGTCTTTGATTAAACATCACCTGCAGCTTTCCAGCTTTAACTGAAGGTTTTGAAGTTCTCATATGTAGAGTGCCAATAAATAAAGTTGCTTTAATGTCACCTCTCTTTGCTAAATATGTTTTTTTTTCTCAAAATCTGTAGAAATAAACAACTGGAGGGCCACTAAAATTGTTGGAAAGCTGGAGCTCCTCTCCTGTGAAGACAGGATGAGAGAGCTGGGGTTGTTCAGCCTGGAGAAGGGAAGGCTCTTGGGAAACTTTATAGCAGTAGCTACAGGGGAGAGGAAGAGGAAATATAGGAAGGGACACCTTATCAGGGAGTGTACTGATAGGAAAAGGGATTTAAACTAAAAGAGGACAGGTTTAGATTAGACATTTGGAGGATATTCTTTATTCATATGGTGGTGAGACAGTGGAATGTATTGCCCGGAGAAGCTGTGGATGCCCCATCTCTATAAAAGTGTTCAAGGCCAGGTTAGATGCAACTTTAGGCAGCCTGATCTAGTGGCAGCTGTCCCTGCCCATGGCAGAGAGTTGGAACTGGATAAACTCTGAGTTTCCTTCCAGCCCAAATCATTCTAGCAATCTATGATTACTGACATACTGCAACAGTGTGAAAACTGACAAAAACCTCAGATTCCTCTCTTCTCCATGATCAGTAGTTCTTACGCCTGAACCTCAGTGTTTTTTTACCAGACTTCCTATACAGCTCACTGAGGGCTATTCTAGTTCAGCATTATATGGGAGCATCTGCCATGCCTCAGATGGAGCAGCTACACCATTTTTTACTTTGAAGCACAATGAAAGTATAACCACAGATAGCAAAGAAAATCGCATTATGTGAGGATGCATAAGAAAGGTCCAAAACTATATTTCATTAGCATCACAAATGTCTGAGTGATTTTCCCCGACAAAATTCTAAAGTAAAGATTTTACAGTCATTCTTATGAGTAATGTTCACATATTTTGATTTGATCAGGAAATGAAAGTTGTCACATGGATGGATTTTTAGGCATAATCAAGATAGTATCAGGGTACAAGGATTTTGTTTCATTTCTTCAACAGTATCTATTCCTTTTGTGTAGGGATTTTGCCAAGTAGCACCAATGATTCACGTGGTAAAATTAGATTGAAAAGGAGAGAGATTAGTTTATTGTCTGGCCCCACTGGTTGAATGGAATAAAGCAGTCATTAGTCCATTTGTTATTGCTGATAACAATCAAATATTATATAAAAGCTCTCTCTACTGAGAAAATCTGATTTGAAACTTGATTTTAAATACAGCAGAACAGGGAAGATCGTTAAATCCTCCTTGTGGTCATGTGCAGAGATAATGTAACATTAGCTTTTATCTGAGGAAGATGAGTGACTGAATGGTATTTGTAGTGCTGTCTACTCTGATTTCATAAATTCACCTCCCCCCAACTGTAGGGGGATATATGCATTCATTACATTTAGATGTTTGTATTAGAGGATTACAGCATGCAGGCTTTTCATATCCAGGGTGAAAGTCTCCATATCTCTGACCTAACTTGTCTTTTTGATCATAAATTATTTTCTTAAAAATTACTCATTCTGAGTATCTGCAAAAGCAACTGGAAATTCAGTTGGTTTTTAAGACTTAGGATGGCACCAGATTTAAGCTGTCCTTTCTCTCTCTTGCATGATCAATGGGCTGTTCAGAGTTCATCACTCCCAACAGAGGTTCACACTAGGTGGGTACACTGCAATGAACAGAACACTTGGGAAACTCTGGCTACAAAAAAGCTTCTTGTTCTTCTGCAGTATTTGCAAAAAGAGACATCATAGTGTTAGTCATCTCCAGTGAAGTGAAGAGGGTGAAGTACACGGCTGAGAGGATAAACAATGTCATCTATAGTCATACAGCACTGATTTAATACCTCAGACACAGACTGTCAAAACAGCATCTGGTTTGTATTGAACAAGAGCATTTCCAGGACTGTCCCCTTAAAGTGTTGGGAAAGAATTGATGTTAGAATTGCTTTGAATTTCCCTGAAGTGAGGCTGAAATGCTATGACATTTGTGAGGATACAGTTAAGTGACACTGCTGGTTAGGTCAGACCTTGAAGAAGGGCAGACCTGGAACGCCAACATTCAGGTGTACTGGTGGTCATGTGAGACAGTAAACCTCGAGAATATGGTCTGGTAAACACATTTGTTATTTCAGAAGGGGACACCAACTCAGTGACAATGCCTCTTCTTTTTTTTTTTTTTTTTCCTGAGATAAAGCTTCAATCAAACACACTTTGTATCCTGACAGCCTGCTAAGCTATTGGTGAATGTGACAGACTCATAGATCTTCAAAGTGCAGTGAAACTGCTGAATTTTCATTCAGCTGATGGCTATTCCCCCTGCAGATTCTCATTGCTTCTTCTAAGTTTTAAACGTGGTCTTCAGCAGAGAACTGCCTTCAGTAAGAATAGGTTTCTTGATTTAAAATAAATGGTCCTTGAAATTCAGAAAATGTTGAGCATATTGGAAAATTATATATATTTTATATATATATATATATGGCCATTTACAGAACCATGTTATAATTTCTTATGGATGAAATGGAACACTTTTCCCAGAGGATAAAAGGGAAGTGTGATTTTTTTCTAGCAGTGCGCTTGCATATAATAAGATATATTCTGCTCTTTGTACATGCCTTCCATTTAGGTGAAAGGCAGTGATGCATTCATATTTACTGGAAGAATACCTGTCATATTTGATGTGAATGTAAAAAAATGACACTTTCTAATAAATCTGCCTCTTTCTGGAACAAAATCTTGTTTTTAACCTAAAAGCTCACGGACTAGAAGACCCCAGCTGTGCTTCACTGCTGCCATCTTCTGACATTAAGATTATACTGCAGGTTTTTAAAAGAATGAAATTAACCCAGACAATTTTTTTTCCTAATATGTTTTTCAGCAAATGTCATTACAACAGCGAAAAAACAGATCAAGGTTATATAAGATGTGCCTTTGACTTGCACAGACAATTAGTGAAGGGAACTGTGGCTGTATCAAGTGTACATAAGTGCTCCAGAGACTCCAAGATTGGATGAAGGATACCTGAACTTCATTCTGAACCTTGCTGGTTACATATCCTATAAAGGAACATGAAAGTACAAAGAAACAGAGGATGTAATGACCTCATTTTTTCTTCTTTATTAATTGTTATGCTCTAAGATGATCTTGCTCAAAGAATTTTCATATAGAGTGCATTACTAAAAGAAGTTGTGCAATTTCAGTCAGTCATTATCAACTGCTCTTAAAATCTTTTTCTTCAACAGGAGCAAAATTATACAGTAAAACCAGTGCACCAAACAGAAAATTATTTAAAAGAGGAAAAGAAAAAAAATAAGAAAAAAATAGAATCAAAGGGAGGAGGATAGCTGTGAGCAGACTACGTGTGGTTACTAGAGATTCCTGTTACTGTCAGCTAAGTATGACTCAGACAGCAAGATAAGGAATGATAAAAAACTTAAGTACAGTTGGTGTGAACATCATATGAATGTGTATCACGTGGACATATCCTTCACATTTAGGCACTGAAGTAATAAGAGATGACAGCCTTCACAGTATCAATTTCCTGTATGCTACGCAGACATTTGGATTCCTGGTATTTTGTCTATAATAATGTGTAATGTGATGAATTTAGCAAAATATCTGGGCCAGAGGCTATGGGATGTGCTATGAACCACCAGATTTGGGTCTTGACCAACTCTCACCCCAGAATACCTACATTCCCCTCTTCCAGTGATGTTCGACTTGCAGTCACTTCATATTCATCTGCCTTGCAGCAAGCTCAATTAACACAAGGTTCAGTGCAGGTTGTACTAACACTTTTCCTTTGAATTGATTGTGTTGGAGCCTCAGAAGAAAGAGTAGCATGGAATTATGCTTCTTAGCAAAGCTAAGCCCAAGGCGTGTTCAACCTTAGCTGTCACAGAAACCGATAGAGTAGCTGATCTAATAATGTTTGCCTTTGCAAAAGTGTGTGGAGGTAAGTGGGGATGGTTTAGTTTTCACTTCTAAAAGAATTCCAACTTTCAAACACAGTTATTTCAACTTTAGCAATGAGACAGCTATAAGCAATGTCTGATTTCTAGCAAGTGGTGCACAGCCTCCCAAGGAAGGTGGTTGATGTTGAATGCTTCATCTGAACAGCTGATTACAGCAAGCTCTCATTTTGTGTCACTTGTCACATTATCAGCCAGCCTATTTTTGTTTCTATTCTGACAATTCTACTCCAGTGTGTTTTTGTGGATTTATTTCCTACTCTTTTTACCATGTATTCAATTCTTTTCTTCTGCCTTTCTTCTCTGATGTACCAAACGCTTGCTCACCCTTGTGTTCAGATTCAAAACCTGTATGAAAAGAAAAGGGGATTTTGTAGATAAGAAATCCATACACATTTGATTATTCCCCATCTTTCATATGTCGCATTGTAAACTGCATGGAGGAAATAATCCCTTACAGATTGGTACAGCCATTTTCAGACCCCAATCCTATTTGGTTATAGTGGATTTAGAGTTTCAAATATCATTAATTTTATTATTAGGAACTGTGCTGAGATTTTGCAGAATGATGACTTAGTTTTATTGGAGATTTCTCTTAATTAATTTCTTTGTTTATCAGAAATCAGCTTCTACTTTCTTTTCTTTCCATACAAGTAAAATCTCTTGCAAAGTAATAATCCCATGTGATTTACTGGTTCATTGGAGTGATGCCAGCTTTGTTATAATCCCAGCTGCTGTTTTATCCTCAGGGTATTTCAGTTCCTAGTAAAGTGCACACCACGGTCTCCAGGATCACGTGAGCACAGATTTTAACATTTTTTTTCAATCCCTTTGTTCTTCCCTCATAGCAGAGCTCAGCTGGTTCTCAAACTTGACCAATTTGATTATATTTAAACTACATTTAGACAGATGTATCGCCTGGGTAGAACTTCTTCCCTGATTAGTCTGGATGAGAAGCATCTGTTTCCCCCCGGTAATAAGCATTCTTAAACTCAAAGCACAAAGACAGGCACTGGCCATGTCACATGTCGCATGTTGAAGACCAGTGAGCAAGTCTTCAGGAGTGGAACTTTAATTTGGGCAGATCAACCCAAAGACATTAGCACAAGAAAATAGGGACAAGCCCAAGAGCATCAAACCTCAAACCAGACCAATCTTAAGCTGTAGCAATGCTTTTATCCTTAGTGATTGGGAATGTATCAAGACTGTGGCAAATGTCACAACTCCGAATGCACAAAGTCTGGCACTCCTTTGAGGAAAGGCTGGAGAAGACAAGAGGCGACTCAATGTCCCAAGGACTGTGAGAGAAGTGGGAAAGCATGTCCCACACCCCAAAAGGGGATGCAGAGGAAGAAAAGGATTCTGATGCTGAATTGCCTTCATGGGTTGATCATGGACATCAAATCATGTCTTGGGTTTAAAGGGACCTCAAAGAACACCTAGTTCCAAACCTCCTGCTTCAGGGAGGGTTGCCAGCCACTAAATGAGACATTAGATGTTGCCAGACGACAGGTCTTGTGCCAAGGTACTGGAGCAAGAGGAACCCAACTCCTGGCAGCATGTTTCACCTTGGCGGGAATCAGCTGGCTTTTCCCAGAGTGAAGTTATACACTGCAAAATGGGGACTCTCATGGGGCTGTGGAGATATACCCTGAACCTACTCAAGTCAGTGAAGAAAGCACAGGACTAAAAATGCTTCTCCTTTTTATTCCAACCTATCCTTTCAAAATCTCCTTTCATATTAACCCCTGGAACCAGGCCGGTCTCCTCTCTTGCAGTGGTTCTATAACACATAGAATTGGCTCTTTTTTCCTCAAGCTCTCCTCTCATCCTATCCTGGACCAGACAGGCCAGTTACCCTAATCAGCCTGGGTGGCTGATATGCCAATGTGCTGCAGATTTGTCCATGGGGCCATGTAGGAGGAGAGATGGCCACGTACCTGTAGATGTGCTTCTTGTGAGGCAATCTGTCATTAGAAGACTAAAGTCCTGATGCCCTAGTGATATCCTAAGGAAATAGACCCAAGTGGGCCTCATGTGCATGGTTCAAGCATCAGGAGAGAGGTTCTGCAGGGGCCAGAGCTGTTTCTCTGCCACCAGAAGAAAAACTCAAAGATTCATGGATAAAAAAGTCTGGAGAACTGCAGGCTAGATTAGAAACCAAATCCCTTGTTCAATCTTGTATCTAGGAAACTGTGAGCTGTACTGCAACGGGGATCCACCAGGGAAGACGGTTTCAAGGGCTAATGGCTCCCAGGAGGGTTGGCCATCAGCAAAATGTCCCTGTGTGAAATTTTACCTGTTTTTCATTTTCCTTAATTGCTATGTGTGTTTTGCTGTTGTTACTTAATTTGTGCGGATCCACACTCTCGTTTCTGGGATTCCTCAGAGGCCATCTTCATTTACAAGCTATTATTTCCTGCTGTTTGTTTCACATCCCAGCTCCTTTGGTCTCTTCTCACATCCATTTCCCTGTAGCACTGACGCAGTCAGTGAAAAGGGACAAGATTAGCACAGACCTCAACTCTGTGCAAACATGGGAACCAACCAGTAATGCCTGCTCTGACAAAAGAGTGAGTTACCAGGAAATCTTCAAGACAAAACTGTCATTTCAGTAACACTGAACAATTCCAGAGTGACTCTCAAGAATAGATTTCAAAGATCTTTTAGCAAGACAGCATCATGCTTCTTTGTGAAGGAAGAAAGCCTGTGGGAAAGCAGTGAGCTGCTGGCACACATTTGGTACCCAGCTCAGTCTGTGAGTCCTCCTCTCCTCCTCAAAACATGAGATTGCATAACTCTGGAATATGCCTACTGGCTCTAGCACAGGCTGACAGACACTTCTCTGGAAGAAGAAAACACGTTCCGTTCCTTGCTAAAAGAGTCTTAAAGAGGCAACTACTGCTATAAATGATCATGAGGAGCAGAAAGAGTTTTACTCAATTTGTGAGTGAACACATCCTTTATCTTTGTTCAAATTGCATTTTACAGAATATCTCTGTGGATTCCATAACAGCTGCATTAAGTTCATTCAGTATGTATAACTACTGGGCATCTCTATGCATCTTTGCCTAACATCCAACTCTCAACTTTTCCTGCCTGTCCTTGGCCTAATGCGACCCTACCAGAATGAAAAAATAAAAATAAAAATAAAAACAGAAACAGAACAGCAACAGCAGGCTCTTAGGAACAGGGGGAGAGTTACCACTCTGCATACTCTGCCAGCGTTTCATTAAACACCTTCCACAAGTTGGCCAGAGACGGATGCTGCTGTGACAGTGATGGGAGATGTCAGCTTCCTATCCCATCTGGACTAGCTACCATAGATCTCTGCAGACTGTAAGAAAATAAAGATAATTTAAGAGAAAAAAATGTAATAAACCATGGCCACATGAGAAGCAGACTGGGGAGTCACACCTGTGAACAGAATTCCACTGGAGACTGCTGGTACTACCATGAGCTGATGGCTGAGGGATGGATCCAGCACAGTTGCACCAGGTCAGAAGGGCTGGGTTCCCTCTGCAGCTCCAGTACAGGACTCTCTGAAGAGACTCCTGATGGATGAGGC
Source organism: Odontophorus gujanensis (assembly GCA_013399175.1). Lineage (NCBI taxonomy): Eukaryota > Metazoa > Chordata > Aves > Galliformes > Odontophoridae > Odontophorus > Odontophorus gujanensis. The sequence goes on from VXAB01001683.1 coordinate 260,470, forward strand.
TTCCAGGCTGGATGGGGTTTTGAGCAACCTGGTCTAGTGGGAGATGTCCCTGCCTATAGCAGTGGTGGGAGCTAGATGATCTTAAAGGTCCCTTCCAGGCAAATCATTCTATGATTCTATGATTCTCTGCCAGATGTAATCATCTTTCACCCCAAATCACCATCACCCAGTTTGAGCTGTTCAGTTTGTCTTCTGTACACACCCGGTATTCCTGCAGGCTGGGCAGGTTACACTCCTGTTGAAGTCCTTAGGGTGCAGAAACCAGGTAGGTTGGCATCCATGGGCCAGACTTACCATATGCTCAGGGCACAGGGGCACAACACGTGATTTGGGATGCTCCCAAGACCATGACACTGATTCAAATGAGGTCCTGAGATAAGCGCCTGTAACCGCATTTACATACATCCATCTTCTCACAGAAATAGGTGCCACGGATGAGAAATAGACATGAGTTGTGTGACTCATGCACAGAATCACATTATTTTAATCAGATGCTAAGAAAAAGAAGTCAAAAATTGTGCAAGGTTATTGCCTATGTATTTCCTAGTATCACACAGAGCCCATGCTCCCTGGCACTTAGGGCTGCACAGCTCTCAGGCCAGTGGACAGATGGATTATGCAGATGAGAACAAATCATGTGCTATGTAGCTGCAGGAAGATGCAGGCAGAATTTACCCTGGAGCTGTTAGAATTAATAAAGCAACGACAACCATCACGGAAAGTGCATCAAGCAAGGGTTCGAGCTGAAAGAATACAAAATGTATGGGGAAAAAAGGCATAGGGCTGCAGGCTTTTAATCTATCTGCTGGAAAACAGCCCCAGAGCTTGAAATTATTGTGACTGCTTAAAATCAGCTACCCATTTATGGCACTAAAATACTGTTTGGACACTGAGTATTTGATGACTTGTGGAAATCCATGTTTGGGTAAATGCTTTAAGTGAGAATGAAAGAGTAGAGTGTGACTATCTTCTGAAACGCTCTTTGAGACTCTTGTCCTGGGTCAGGAGGTAGGGCAGAAGTGGCAGCAGTGCTCATATTTAAGGAAATGGGGATGTCCATCACATCCTGGGACAAATGAACGTTTATATATAATCTTTGACAGATGGGGACATTAGTGCTTTTATTTTACGGATAAAGAAGAGAGATACTAGACGTATTACACAATATTAAAAGCTCTGTGAAGAGGATAAGCCTCATCTTTAGGGTGGAAATCCCTCCTCCAGTTCAAGGGGAAGACTCTGGCAAAGGGCTGATGTGCAGAGGGTGGGTGGCAGCACATCTGGCAGCACTCCCTTCTGAGGAGGACCTGCGGTGAGCTATGGGAGGAGCAGCAGAGAAAGCAGGTTGTAGAATATCGATATTTAGTGTGACCCTGTGGGTTTAGAGACAAGAGTCAGGAAGGATACTAAAATAACAGTGTTCCAGAACTACTGGCAATATGGACGATGCTGCAGCACACCCGACACAAACACCTGACGTTAGTTAAGCTGTCCCGATTTGAGCCTTGATCCTCATTCCCAACCTCCCTTGTGAACAGAGCGTGCCTTGTGTTTAATGACAGTCCCTGCAGAAAGTGAGGTATATATGAGTTTATAGCCAGGATGTTAATTACAGCACTCAATGTCAATCCCATTGCCCACCACGACCTCCTCTCCTGGCATCACCAATCCTGTCAGAATGACAGACAAGAAGTGAGCGTGAAGCCCCGCTGCAGTGTGAGATAAATTTGGCAAATCTACAGTATCTGTAGCAGAAAGGAAGCCTTTTCCCATGGCTTTTTAAAGATGTTCAACTCCAATTTAAATAATGGACATAGATGTGCAGAAGAGGGAAAGAATACTAGGGAAGGCCAGTGCTGCAGGCACTAAAGATGCACATCGGTGTTGGGAGGAAGCTTAAGAGAAAAACTAAGAGGGAAAGAAAAGGAGAATAAGCATTTCTGGAGGTCAGTGTTCATGCACAGCAACGGCTGCTACCATGACCAATGTTCCACAATCCCAGGAAGTTTATAGGACTTACGTCTGCTTCTCTAGAGTAATAAACTATTTGGAAAGTAGCACCACCACCTGATCTGACCACTGACGTTCCTCCTGCTCCTGCAGCAGTCCCAGCTGAGATAAATGATGGAAAAGCAGCCTCTGAGCTGGGCTTCATCAGCCTGCCTTTATTTATTTGTATGCTTTGAAGAGACTTCAAATCAGGTCAGGATTAGAAGCAGTAGCTGTGGTTTCAAAAACTTCTTTCTGTTTGCTGTGACCTCGCAAGGAACACAAATGAAATTGGCTTGTTCTCTTGCTTGTAAGTATATTTCTGTATGAAAAGACACCAGAGGATTGAGAGAGATTTTTCTTATAGACCTAAAAAAAAAAAAACATATATAAAACGTCAACTTTTGCTTTCCCTTTTTTTTCCTAACAACTTGCAGAATATCTCAGATAGAGTTTTTCCAACTCTTAGCTAAGATGATTTATTTCCCATCTTTTATTTATTTATTATCATTTATTTCCCATCTTCCCAAGCATTTAGCAAGAGTATATTTTCTTCTACACATTTTAAACATTTCAATGAAACAGAAAAAAAAAAAAAATCCCAGAAGGACATTAATAGCTTTAATGAAAAATCATTAGATTCCACTAGGACAGACCTCTAGAGTTATTATAAATGGTTATTAGGGTTATTATAAAATGAAAGCCAGAGAAGATTACTGGATAAAGAAGGAAAAGCCTTTCAGTCATGCACCACACAACATAAACAAGGAAAGAAAGCAAAGATAATTCTCATTTTCCCTCAACAGGACACCCTTAGATGGAGCTCTAGACATTTACTAGGGAAGAGGGATGGGGACAAAAAGGGTCAGTGCTTGAGAAGAGAAGAAAAAAGAGGGTAATTCCCATTATGGTCTGTATTCAGGTCTTTCTCATCTTCCCTTCTACCCAAGGGCTAGCACAGATGGTCCTGTGGCTGGTTGCAGCTATGGATGAAGCAAGACATGGCCCCAGTGATGTAGCACTGAGGTTTCTCCAAGTGAAATTCAACAGGATGTTGATCTTGTTGGCAAACGGTGAGGAAGGCTGAATATTAAATGAAACATTCATTAAAAAACTCCCAGAGCAAACAGAAAGTGTTCTATACATCTAGGTGGAATATGTGATCAGAGTGTGACAGCTGAAAGGGCCACTGAACAAAAGACACTCTGTAAAATGCTGTGTAGCAATTGACTAACAAAAGCTCTCATGCAGGAGGCACAAAAGAAGAAAATTTGGAGGAAATCATACATTTCAGTGTAAAATCTCTATTCATGCAGCTTAACTCTCAGAATTATGTCTGAAAAATCAAGTTAATGCATGCACCCTGGTGGATCCCTCCTGCACGGCTTCCTTCCACCTCCTGTGCCAGGAGTCAGAGGGTCAGATCCTTCCCGTGCTGTGTTACATCACTGAAATACAGGGATAACCTACTGTGCTCCTTTGTAATGGAAATCAACAATGAATGGCCGTGCTACCTTTATGTCCCCACTGTCTTTCTGGTTTTCAGTCATTTCTGCAGCCCACAAGTTCAGACAGGACAGCCTGTCCACGTCGGGCCCCTTAGTGCCCCAAAGCCAAGGGACCACAACCTGATGTGCAGAAGAGAAATCTCAGACAAGTGCGGAGCTGCTCAGAGGCCTACATAGATGGCAAAAAACAACCAACAAGGTGGTCCAGGGAATTGATGGACGAGAATGAGCTGAGAGAAGGACCTGCTCCAGCATGGACCGGTACCGGATAAAGGCTGTGCCAAGGAAAAGTGGTGTTGAGGGTATTGCTCTACATGACATTTGATGTCTATTGATTTGCGGAGAATCTTCCTGCTGGCTGACTTAATGGCAGACAACAGGAAAAATAGCTGTATTTCCCCAACCCCAGTATCTTCCCCTTCCACACTCCACCTCCTGCTACTGCACAGCAGACAGCTGTGGCAGGGTTGGGGCAAATCACTCTATCCTCTCCCAGCCATTGGTCCCACTGGTCTCCAGGGACAATGAGGGCACCATGAGTCATTCCAGGTCATGACTCAACAACAGCTGGGAGATAATGGCAAAGGTATTCATTCTCCCCAAAAAGAAAAAAAAAAAAAAAGAGGAAAGATTCACCTTGGAAGACTTTTTTTCCACATTCAGAAGTTCATTTTCCCTATTGAAAATTCTGTTACTAACTCCCCAAGGGAGTTACGCATACATCCCTTGAAGCTGCATGGGGAAAGCAGCATGTCAGGGTGCAGGATGAGAGCAGCAGCAGGAGAAGGTAGCAGCAGCACATCAAAACATGCACCAGTGAGCCGACCAGCTTTGCAAGGCTGGAAGGCAGCAGCTTGCAGACAGAAATCTGTCCATCTGCAGCTGCTGTCTGTCTCTCCTGCTGCGCCAGCTGCCAAGGGCAGCTCCTGGTGTTCAGCTGGCTTTGAGGAGGAAGGAAACACTGCCAAAACCATCGCTCCTCCTCTGGGGCTGCAGGCACTGTGCTCTGCGGGTGTGTTCAGTCAGTGACCCTTCCAGTGCTTTAAGTGTTGGGTACACCACCCACAAGACTAACCGGTGTTACTTTGATGGGTTGGGATTTTCTTCTCCTCTTGGCCTGTGAGAGATGAGGAAGATGTCATCCTTTTCTTCCTCCAAACAGAGGCAACAACAGGAGCGGGACTCAGCTCTGAGCATCAGTAGGTGCTGCCTAAAAGATGGGTGTACTGGTAGACACATGGGTGTAGGACAAACCAGAGCTATGTCAGTGTGCCCCGGTGAGGCAGGTGGTGTGAAGTTCAAAGCAAATATGCATTTTTACATGACAGCCTTTCTGACTCAGGGTGTGTGCAGTTTGCCTTTTCCCAGGTGATAGTTTCAGGGTGTTCTCCCATGCTGTTGAGGAGAACTGAGATCTGTGGTAGAAACAACTGTAATGTCTCAGAATGGGGTTTGTATTACAGGTGATGGGTCAACAAATGGGAGAGAAAGAACCAGACCAGGTCCTGCTGCCTTGGCTGGCTGCTGGCAGCTGTTTTGATTCACACCCACTGGGAACTGCTCGAACAGAGTGCTACAGATGCTAGCTGGCAAAATTAAATAATTGACTCCAGCTCCTTTCCATCAGCCATAGCTGCAAAGGGAAAGCATGTTATAGCAAGGCCCAACAATGATCTACATGGCTGAAGGGCATTGAAAACCAGCTCAGGTGCCTGAGTAATGCCTTCTCCTGAGGTCTCAGTGATACTAAAGATTGGTGACAGCAGCACTCATCCAGAGAGGGTTTCCTGGAGAGGTATGGCAAGGTAATACACAATGTACAGTTGACTTCAGTATAATTAAGAAGAGCTATATGAGAAAACTTCCCAGACAGCATGCAGATTTCTCTCTAGCCCTCCCTTGCAGAGCTGGTGCAGAGCTCCCAGGCACTGGGGAATGGCTCATGTTGCTCATATGACTGCATCTAATTCAACCCCAAACCTAATTTTCAGCAGCAGCTGAAACTGCCCACGTTCTGCCTCACTTGTTGGGCTCACACTTAGGTATGTTCACCATTAACGTGTTGTGTCTACACACACACTTACCCAAACCAGTTGCAGGGAACAGGAGCAAAACAGGTTGGAGGAGGAGGCACCAGGCAGTGTGAGATGCCCAGATGCTTCCTCATGGCTCAGCTGCTGTGTGACAGCAGTACGAGCTGACAGCAGAGAGCAGTGCTGGAGATTAATTGCTTATAATGAGCAGCACCACGGCCCTCAGAAAAGGATAAACTGGAGACTGCCTGGGAGATGGTGATGCTTTAACCCTCTGTGGTGTTGGTCTCCTCAGTGGAAGCTTTTTGGGCATTCCATCCCTATGCCTGGAAGGGAGATTTTCTAAATAGCATTGGCCTGGATTTACACTTCAGAAAAGAGACTGGGTTTGGGCTTCTGCCACCTCTAAGAGCTGCATGAAGTGACTCTTTCTCTCCTTCTCTCTCTTTCTTCTTTTCCCTTCTTTCTCTTCTACTTTTCCTCTCCCTACCTATGTACATTTTTCCTTAAAAAAAAAATAAAAAAAGGAAGACAAAAGAACAACTGAAAAGAGAAGGTCCCCAAGTCAGGACAGCTATCTGAGGCAGCCATTTAGACATCACAGCATCACAGGATCACAGGGAAGTTGAGGTGGAAAAGGACCCCAAAGGGCATGTTTTCAGAAAATGAATATCTGCATCGCCTTGATAGGACAAGGGAAAATGGCTTCAGACTGAAAGAGGTGACACTTAGATTGGATATCAGGAATAAATATTTTACAACGAGAGTGGAGAGGCACTGGTTTCCCGGAGAGGAGGTAGATGTCCTGTCTTTGCAGGCATTTAAAGTCAGGCTGGACGGGGCTCTGAGCAAGTTCATCTAGTGGTAGGTGTCTCTATTCATTGCAGAGTAATTGGACCAGATGGCCTTTAAGGGTCCCTTCCAATGCAAACAATTCTATGATTCTATTATTCCTTCTTCATGAGGCAGAGGAATTGTTGGTCTAAGTTAAACAGAAGCAATGCTCTCACCTGGGTAAAGAAAATTAAGAAGAAAAAAGCCAACCATTGAGTTCCAACAGCTCTGTGGAAAAACACTACAGCTTTTCACTGCTGTTTTCATTTCAGGACTGACCTAGATTTTTATGCGCTGGAAAGGTGGGGGTGTTACTGAGCCATAGAAGAACCAAGCTGTCCCAATCTGAGAATTGCCATTTGGGGGTCATTTTTCCCATTTAAAGAAACCCAAGCTGAATTTTCTGGGAAGGTGTAGTTGCTGGATCCTGCTTTGTCATTAGGGACAGGGGCAGGCACCTGTTCAGAGAGCAGAGCACAGGCGGGTGATGAGAAGAGCCCCTGGAGGGGGCCAGGCATGACAGCTGGCTCTGGGCAGATGTCCGTCACAGAGACTGGTGACAGCAGAGCCTCAAATTAGGGCACTGGGTCACTAGCCACAAAGGAGAGATCAATTCACTTTACAACATGTGGGGGAAAAAAAAGCTTAAGGTTTGTGCTGTGGTGTTTATTTGGACGTATTCAACTTTCTGTCTGATCTGAGGCACAAAGCCAAGAAATGCTTTTCTAGAAACCTTGAGCTACAGCCATCCTATACTCCTTTGACTAATTCAACAGTTGTTGCATAAATCTTCCTTAAGGATATCTACTTGGGATAACAGTCTCACAACTGTTAATGTTCCTCTGCAAACAAAAGAGGACGCTTTTCTCCAGCTGACTGGTTTTGTGCTCTGAGACCACAAGTCATGCAACAACAAGAACTTTAGCTTAGCTGTTAACTGAGGGTTTCCCGAAGACGTCTAAGCTAAAAATACTCAATGTCAGAACTACTGTTGTTTAAATAATTAAAATAACACTTAAATAATGAACTGTATAAAATATATGGGTTTTTACTTGTTTTACATTGTTTTCTTACATGTAGAACAGCTCTTTTTATACATAGATGAGAGAAAAATATTTCAATCAATTTCAGTGCTTTTGTGTCACAGTAATTCAACTCCAAGGTGTAATATCTATTTTTATAGATAAGAGTGGAGGATTAAAAAGATTTTAGAAGACTCTTTACTCAAATCAGATTATTTATACAAAGAATCTGCTAAAATCATTGAATGCTTTCTTGAATGATAAGAGCTGCCTGCCTGACCAGAGCAGTTCACAGGGCAAAATCTTTTTGTGCAACAGACAGCTGCTCTAGGGCATCCTAACTTTGGCCTTGTTTTCAAACATGGCAATTAAAACAAAACAGACTATTGCATATCACAGTTCCTTAAATTATGTATCTCATAATGCAGTCTCAAAGAAAAGTCAGGAAAGCCTTACTTGCAGGGTCAGCAAAGGATTTGCTTTTGTTTTGTTTATTTTTCTCTCCAAACATTACTGATAAAGAATGTGCTTTTAAGAAACTGCAGTCTAATGTGTAAGCAAGGGAAAACATCCTCCTGCAACGGACAAGAAGACTCTCATTAGCAAACTGCTGGAGTTCTACTATAAGGCACTAATGCAGCTGGCACAATTCCTGAGAATAGAATTATTCATTGCCATGGTTACCCATGCTAGAAATATTGCCCTCTGCAATCAGTGTAAACAAAGATCCTTTCACAATGGTAAAAAAATTAGAGAGCTTGAAGCAATTATAGGAAATGATAAAATTGTACAGAAGTTGAAGTTGTGCCATGCAAGCACTGTGGTTTTTCTTACACTGAGGGGTTTGAAAGGCACCGGCGAGGAGCTGAGCCTCTCCGGGTTGCAGTGATGCACAAAACTCCAGGTGGGCACTGGGAGCTGAGGGCAAGCCTGGCGGGGTGGGCAGCACTGCACTGGAGGGATGGTTATAGCTGCAGATAAAAGGTAGCTGGGTATCTCAGGCGGTGGTGGTGGTGAAGCTCTGCAGCCGTGCCCTGGGGTGCCCCAGGTCTAGCACTGCCACTAGGAGACTGGGGGGGGAAATAACTATTGCTGCTGTCCTAAGTCAAAAAGTGGAAGTGAGGAAAGAAGTAAAATATCTTTCTTCAACTGGCATTACTTCCTAGTCTGGTGTTTCTTCAACTGCTTCCATAAAAGTAGAGAGTCTGCAGCAGTAAGCAGGTCAGAGCTGTGCAGGACCCAGTAGAAATGCCATCTGATGTCAAGAGCATCTGTAGCCAGGTCTAACAGATGTATCATGGGGTTCAAGGCATGCTGGCAGCATCTTCTCACTTCAACTGAGGAAGGACTTGAACACCCCTCTGACACTTCTCCATGATGTTGCCAATTTCCCTCAACATCCTTCTCCCACACCTCTCTTTAATCCCTCCTTCTCAAAGCAAGGAGAAAGCTTCAAGGCTACTTCAGGAGCCCACAGAGCAACAGCATTGCAGAAAGGCAGCTCAATGGCTTCTCTTTGGCTACATCATCATGTTGGGGACTTATAACTGTCACCCTGTGCAAAAACAATAAATAAAATAAAATAAGATAAAATAAAATAAAATAATAAGTGGGAATGAGGGTTTTTCATCCCCTCTTCTTAATCAGGTTATAGCCACACTCATCCTTGGTGAATCTGGGCAGGATGGTAGAGCTGAGAAAGTGTCGCTGTTGCAGTATGCCCCTACCCACACTTCGTATCACTTCACAGACAGTGAGGTAAAATGCGAAGTATTTAGTTTTGCAAAGCCCCTCCTGCAACAGGATCACTGTCACCTCCATTTTAGAGATGAAAAAAGCAAAGAGATGGAGTTTTGCATGGAAGGTAACAGAGGACATCTGTGAAAGGCTATCACAACCTGACTGCAGTCCCCTGCCATTCTCCAGCTTTTTTCCTTCCTCCCCTGCCGTGTCAAACAGCCCTGTAACAGTGCTGGGTAGCTTCGTGAAGCCCTGTGGAAAAAGCTCTAGGGATGAGAGAGTCAATTCAGTGATGCAGATCAAGACAAGGCAACAAGCAGCTGCAAACCTCAACTAAGTGATCCTAACCTCTGCTCAGGAGCCAGGGCTGCTCCTGGCCAACCAGGGCATCAGCAGTCCTCACTGCTAGCTGCACTTCTCCACTGGGAAGTCTGAAACTGCCATGGGAGCTCCAGGTCAGTAACCCCTGAAGGAAACATTACATAACATCCTCCCGCACATCATCCAACTGGAGAGAAACAGAGGTGACAAAATAACACTGAAATAAAGTCCCAGTGGGGAAATTGGGGAACTTGTTAAAAAGCTTGCTGCCATCTGGAAGGCAGGAGGAGGCATGGGTCTGTAGAAGCGTGGCATCTCCAGGGAAAGCCTGGCCGCTTGCAGCTGGCACTGCAAGATGAAAGGATAGGGACTAGCTGGTGGGCCTGCCCAGCCTGTGGAAACTGGAACAGAGGGTGAAGGGAGGGTCGGTTTTCATTTTCATGAGACTTCAGGGTATGTAGCAGAATCTAAAATAATCACCTTGTGCCGGTTGTTGTCCTTGGCATGAACAGTAACTTTGTGGCCCAAAGGGCTCAATTGAAGATATAAAGGGAGAAACGAGAGCACACTGGGCTCTTGATTTACTAATAGGAGTCTTTTGTGCTGTTTGTTGGTTCAGAGCCATCTCCTAGGTCTTAACCCTTTATGCCTTAGTTACCATGAAACCATGTGGTCTTCCTTGACTATGCATTTTATCTTACAGAATGGTAAGAATTGTTCTCCTTGAGTTTTCTCTAAGCTCCCATCACTGATCTTAAATCTGGGGCATGGAGAAGGAAGAGGAGACCTATGCCATGGCAACAGATGCCTTTGAATTAGTAATTGGTTTTCTAGTAACTGATAGTTTCTGCAGTTCAGCCCAGTGAACACCAGCTTCACACTGGCCTTCTCTTATGGAAACAAAGTACAAAAGGCCTTTGCTTTTGGTTAGTCATGTAAATCCTCCGATGAAGCCCATTCTAACAGAAGGGTAGTAAAAGGCTGTGCTATAAATAGTGTTGAGTGTTTGCCTGAGCTCAGGCAGAAATGTAAGGTTTCATGGCTCAGACTGAGAATCCCAGTTGTTTCAGAGCCAGGGGCTGACATTTGCCATTGTGCTTGTGCTCTGATGTCTGTTTTGTTTTCTGATACAGCCATTTATTTTAAATCGGTCTGAATACATGTTACATCTTGAGAGAAAATTAGGATTCAGCATAGACAAGTCAACTTAACCATGTAATCTGGTCCAAATGTCTCTATATATAACTCTATATATAACTTATGGGATTTTCTATCAGAACCTATGGGAAAAAGAAAAATAAAAGCAACAACAGGCAAATTCAACATTATGCAGCGATCACAGACATAAATATTCTAAGCTTCTGAGAAAGCAACAGGCAGCACTGAATGGGTGCAAGCATCCTTCATGCAACTGTTGCATAGGAGCATTTCTTACCGATTTGAATGAATCTGTTCAGATGCAGTGGCTGCAAAATCAGACTGTAAATGCAGCATGATAGTGACTGGATATGGTTTAATTAGGAAGATCAAAAGCTTTATTTGTTACCATGGGAAAAAAAAAATGAAGTCTATAAGCAGAAGAATAGGACTGATTTATTCACTGTAAGTGCTATACTTCTGTATGATTTGTTGCCTGTCAGTAAAAAAAAAACAACACAATTAGTGCAGAATATGAAGGGTAGAAACTAAGAGAAATACAGAGGTAGGTCCAATATATTCCTGCTATAACAAGAGACTAAGATTGGCTGGATTCTTGGATGACACTGTTTTAAAGCAATATTTGAACAATCCATCTGATATTCATTACTATCATATTTTTGATCCTTTGATTTTTTAACAGAATACATGTTTTCTGTGCTTACTTTAGGCTTTAATCTGTATCTTCACAGGCATAACCAAGGGCAGATTTTTTACTGAGACACACTGACTGTTTTTATTCAAAACTATTTTATTGCAAAATTTGGTTATGTTTTCATCTTTACAGGTGATCAAATGTAGTGGGGCAGGAATGGAACAGGAGTGCTTTACTTGACATACAGATTTGATGTAATTTCTGTCCTTAATATATTTTTGGTTGTCTGGGTTTTTTGCAGACTGCCCTGGATGCTCTCAGCCCCAAGTAAGGAGCTCAGCACAGCTTGTTCCCATGCTCTGGTAGCTTGTGGCAGAAGAACACCATGTAAATATCCCACTAGTTCCTCTGTCTGATGTAGCACAGTGTCTGTAATGCCTTTACTAATTCAGCATCTGCATTACAGCCTGAACAGCGTAAATTTTGCCCTTAGTATTCCTGTGAGACAGAAAAATGCTTTCAACCCATATTATAGATGTGGAAGTATATGTCTTCATTTACTTCTTGATTCATTCTGATATACAAAGAAACTTCAGAGGCAACCATCTCCCTGAGAAGCAGGCAAGGACACCTCTGCCAAAACGACTCTTGGCTGCCCTGAGTTTAACTGCCTGAATGTCTCCCATCACCCCACGCTTCTGTGACGCTCCTGCACCTCTAGGCAGTCAACTTCTGCTTGTTCAGGGCTTCAACTTAGATTTTCATTCAGATTTAAGTTCACTTCTCTGTCCAAGGGACTTATGAATTCCAGATGACACCAACAGAGAGGGCCAGTACAGCTGGAGAAAGGGCCTGTCCCACACTCTCACCTCAATGCACAGGTTATTTGTTGTCAGCACAGAGTATCCGTTAGTTTTGTAGTAGCAGTGGGAGATATACTTCAGCAGGCTCCAGTCTTTTTCCCCTTGCGCTTGTCTTGTTCTATTTTAAATGGCATCTAGGGGCTCTATTTCTGCCTTTATCTTTTAAAACAAGCTGGAAGAATACACATAGCAGGCAAGGAGGAGTCCTCCTCGTTAGAATGAGAGACCTCCTGTTACCAGAATCTGAGTGTCTGAGCCAAGTGCTCCGGGTCTTCACAGAGGAAAAGGAGTGATGTGTCATCAGAGATAAAGCAGGTTATTACTCCTCATCAGCCATAGCAGCAGCCATGGATGCTGAAATAACCCCTCACAGAAATCTTTGAGCCTCCCTTCCACACCCCCCTTGGGGCACTGTGGAATGGTTTTAATTGGAAGCAGATGTGCAGTGTGGTAGGTAGGAGCAGACGTATGCTCAGTGTGAGCTCCTAGTAAATAACTTCTGTATGATCACTTCAGAAGGGAAAAATACCATGATTCATGGGAAATTATTTAAAATGAGACTAATAGGCACTCACGGTCAGTCGTCTGGTCAATATTCCTTACCAGTCATTAGGAGTCAAGAATATTCTCTCACTTGATAACTTTGCAAAATGGAGCATTCAGCTTCAACAAATGGGCCAGAGGGAAATTTCCAAGCCATTATTTCCATTGCAAACATTTTGGGGATTCCACTTTTCCAATCAGATGGCCATGAAAATCGTAGAGTTGTACTACTGGGAATGACCTGGGTTTTAAGTGGGTAGGAAGAGTTAGCTGAATAATAGAAACTCAGCATCTTGATTTTAGAAAAGAGTTTTTGGGCCAAGTCTCCTGGATTTGTCACTCTTCTCAATTTTTTTCCATCACAATGAATCTGCCAGGCTACCGTAGCCTGGTTTCATGGAACATTACACATCTAACAGTTACCAAAATTCATATGGTTGCTGTACCTTTGCTCGACTCTTCATTGCAACACCTTTGCTCCTCAAAAACCCAGTAGCTATGCTTTGACATAATCGATGCAGTCATCAGGCAATCTTCTGCAGCAGGGAATAATTTAATCAACAACTTTTACTTCCAGATGTGCAGGATAAAACATGAAAGTGCAACAGGGAACATAGGCCAAGAGGGCCTGAATGTAAAATTGCCTATGCATTAGATCAGTGGGAAAACCATTTTTCAGCGCAGCTACTGGAAAGAAGCTTGTGTGAACACAGGGTCAGTGCATAGCGTGTCACCATGTCCTGCTCCTTACTTGCAAGATGAGCTTTCTCATACCTTTTGTTTTGTAGTTCCTCAAAAACATTTGAGCAGATTTTATTTCAGTTCCTTTTCCATGAGGTATCTAAACAGACAAGTAATAGCAGGGGAGAGGCTTTTTGAAACTCAGCTGAGTGAAGAAAATAAATGTAAAGGTTATGACTAAATTGATGCAAACGCATAATGTATCTTTGAAATGCACGAAATGGAGAGAAAGTTGCAAAACAGAGTTCTAACAAATGTCACTTCACATTCATAGAGGTCAAGCCCCAGGTTTAGAGGCAAGAAATGAAGCTTTCAGTGCACTGCTTTGTCTAGTTGTTATGCCAAAAGTGTCACACCAATGTTGATGTGCGCCAAGAAAACCAGCTTCCCTGCTGCCTTCCTGACCAGGGGAACCAGGAGGCAAAGGTGATTTGAAAAACAGAATGAAACCCGGTCCATTTCCGTTGTTTTAGTGATTTAAAAGCAAAACAAACAAACAAAACAGAATAAAATAAAAACATGCTGATAAAACAGAAGAACTCTGAGACCAAACCTCACTCCGATTTGTGAAAGCCCTCCCCTTAGTAGCAAATTCAATCTAGTTATTTTGTGATGGTATTAGTAAAACTGCTACAGGCATTTCTACATTAAAATGAAAGAGCATACATGGGTGAGTACTCTCTTCTGTGCTATTCTGAGGACATCATTCCCTGATCTCTTGCTTTCAAAAGCCTAGTATTTTCCAGCGCACTGAATAAATCGAATATATCTTTAATTCAAACATCAAAAAGTAACCTCCACATTCATCAATGAAAAGTGACAGCCAATTTTATTAACTGTATTCATTATAACACGTAATATGACAGTGGGAATGTTTTTCACGGTAAGATTTTTGAATGGAAGAAAAGTGCAGTTAGTCTGAGTTCCTTACATTCATTAGAAGCAAGACTATTGAAACCATCAACATTTACAATGACACATAAGCAAACACCAGAACCAGTGCCAATAAATATGCAGAGTACCAAAATAAATATTTACAGAATTAAAAATGAAACAAACATTGATTAGTATATCCTCGTGAATTGCCAGGGAAGAAATTCATCTATTGCTATCCATTAAGTTTTCCATATGCTAAGAATACAGTGATTTGAGGAGACACGTGTTCATCGGAGCCTGCAGAGGTGGAAAGAAGATACTCCTAATAATCTGGTACAGCACCACCCCCTGGAGCATTCTGATCTTTCACTCTGAAAAAGTTGATGCATGCAGCCTAGCCAGATCACTGGCAAACCATTTAGATAAGAGCAGGGAGGACCGGCTTTCCTCGCTTGTTATCTTGGATTGGTCACATGCTACCTTCCTGGGGGTGGTCGACAAAAATAGAGGGGAAAATTGTAATAAGCAACGATTTGTCAGCTAGAACGTGTCAAGTAAAAACAGATGAAGTGACTTCTAACAGGACACATCTGTCCCTTTCAGCACATAGGAAGCCCCAGGAGCATCAGTTTGTCAGATGCAGTGAGGAGCAGTCCCTGCTACGTTTCCTCAGGCACATAGTGATATTTAAGCAGAGCTGAGCTGTGATAATAGGCTGAGGACCTTCTATATTTCCTGGGCTTGCTGAATCTGTGTTTTCCACCTCCATGTTTCATGCTCCCTTCCAACAGAGCCACAAGCCACAGCACCAGAACTTTTCTGACATAGACTGCTGACAAACGTAGCAAGGAAAATTCAGATGGGGCCAAACTATGGGATCTCTGCTCAGCCTTAATACCAACCAACACCGCTAACAGGCCCACTGATTTCCAGGGGAACACTGGTGGGCAGAGCTGTTGAGCACCATCCCACAGCAGAGCATTTACTTCGGCTTTACATGAAGGCAACAGTTTTCATCTTGCTCCCTCTTTTGGGAAGCAGGGTAACATCACTTTTATCAGGTGCTGCAGAAAGGTATGCGCCCCCAACCTAGGATTTGGGGCTGCCTCATCCCACTACACTCCCTCCACAGCTTGTCCTAGGCCGTAAGGGTATCAGCAGCCCCCACCTCCCTGCTGGGCACAGATCTTCACACATCCCTGATGAAATGAGAACCAAACATACCATGCAGTGGTCATGGGCTACAGAGGGTGTGGAAGTACCTAAGCTAAGCGCCTTGCTCCCCCAGCCCATGGGGTACAGGTGGGCTGGGTCAGACCCTCAGATTTGCTGCCGTGAACTGAGAAACATCATCAGATGCATAGCTTTTACACTATAAAATCAGGCTTAATTCAAAGCAGAGGTAGCCAGTGTTCTTTAACGAGCATATTATGTTCAAAGCCTCAGTGCATCTGCATAAAAAGCCCATGGAGCAACCTGATACTGAAATAGCAACTGTTTTGATGCAATATCATCCAAAATAATAAAAATCTGTTCAAGTTCTTACCATTCAATCTGTAGGCATTGCTCTCCCTTAAAACAGATCTAAGATGTTTCTATGAAACAATTAAAGGGAGGCATAATCAGTTACCATACAAAAAAAAAAATACATAAAAAATAAAAACAGCTCACAAGAGCGAAGACATCATGAGCAGAAGGGATTTTAGTGCTCTGGAAAAGATCTGGTCCTGTTTTTCCCATCAGAAGTTAAATTAAGGAAGGCAGTGATTGTGTTAACTGTAATTTAAACATGCTGAGCACTGGAGTTCCGTACAGAAGTGGCTGCTTGTTAAAATGGAAAAACAATGGAAAGACATGTTTTGCATTCAGATCAGTGGAAGTACGACTACAGTAATATTGAAGACTGCACAATCACCTGAATAATGTTCATCTCCTAAAAAAGGGAAGACTTCTTTAAGAAACACTTCCTATTTCCTTCAAGGTTAAGAGATTAGAACCTTCTCCAGTTCTTACTGGAGTCAGTGGGAGCTTTGCCACAGCAGAACTGGGCCTTAGAAAGAGATAGTCAGATTGTGTTGGCAAATGCCACTTTTCTAGCTCTGTGGCCATACCTGCAATTGATACCAATACCAACTTCAGAGCATTGCTTGGATGTGATACTACAGGCAAAGCAATCTTCCTTTAGCCATTGCTGTAGGAATTCTTAACAGAACCATTTAGTTTCCCTGCTCTGTGAAGTATAGAACCTTTTCCCTTCTCCCAGTACACCTTTGGCTCTATTTATTTAAACGTATACAGAAAGGGAAAAGAAAAGCAGCTCTTACCAAAGATAAAGAAACTCTGGGAGCAGCCTCCATAACAAACAGCCTCCAGGCTTTCCCACACGCGTGACACGCTTCCCTGCTAGATGTGATAAATTGCTCACAACAGAGAAGTGGAAGGATATATGCCACTCTGTGCAAAATACCACTCAACATCCTCACCCACGTGTATGAGATCACACGGCATATTTTAAGTATCTGTGCCACTTGTTATGAAGGCAAATTCATTTTTTTCCATACTAAGGAGTAAAGCCCTTTTGAAGATCACATCGGCAGCAGCTCCTCCTTTGGAGTGATGGAGGCATAGGGCAAAAATCTCTGTTTCCCAACCTAGTGCAGTATGAGTGAGTGACAACAAGAGACTGAGTGAGGTGAAATGTGTTCCTAGGTAATGGACTTGAATGGAGAAGGCGGGTAGAGATTTAACAACTCGCTTTTGCAGGACTAAAGGCCCCCAGGTTGTGGCTTGAGTGGTTATAGCTCTTTACATATGGCATATCCCTTTGCATAAGGCAAGTTCTTCTGTTTCCCTTTACAAGTAACGGACACAGAAAACACCAAATCAGCAGTGACCATCCCAACCGAGATGCTCACAGGGAAGACAAGATGTGAGCTAATGATGATCTAAACAATTTTTGTGAGTCAGACTAAAAATCAGCTGACCTCTGAAAGCAAACAGTGAGACAGATCTGGATGCTTTCTGCTCACAGCAAACAGCATGTGAAGCATCAGAAGGGAAACCCACAGTGGAAGGGAGGGATGCTCCATGGGGACTGGTCCCAGGCTACCAAAGGATGACTGGCAGCAGCTCTCAGATGAGTCAGTTGTTGTGCAGTTCTGCCAGGACAAATAGGGTTATGTCATCGTAATGAAAATGTAAACAAAGCAAAACAAACAAAAACAAAGCATAAACAAAAAAA
>VXAB01001683.1:278074-331907 GCA_013399175.1 Odontophorus gujanensis
TAAAAAAAAAAAAAAAAAAAAGAAACCCGAAACAGCAGAAACTGTCATGCCAATAGTCAGTTCTGCAACATCTTTAATTGTTGTCAAATTGCTTTTCTGAGACAGAAGCCTTAGCCTTTCATATCGATAACTATGAAAATACATTTCCAGGCCACCTTGCTTGGAGCCCCGCATCATCGCTGTTAGATAACCATCTGCCTTATAAGTGGCTATTGTTACTGTGAACTGTCTGTACCATTATCTTGCTGAAAAGCCTTTTCTGAAAGTAGTCCATTAGAGTAGGCAAAAAAAATCCTCAGAGCATGACCACATAGCAGAATCAATGGCTCCCTTTGATCTGCAAGCTCGTTCAGCACTACAAATCTAAAAAACAACTAGGGTATGCTTTGCTAAGCAAAGCCTGTTAATTTGGCTCATCTGCACTTATAGCATCTTACTGAAAATGCCATCTATATCAGACGTTTTGAAGACTTTGGTGCAATATTCGCTTAGCTTAGATTAATAATTTAGTAAGAGATTCATTAAAAAATAATCAGTGAATTAATTTTCATAGTGTACATCTGTGCACGTAATTTTTAAAACTGTACTACCCTGAATGATGGAAAGGACGTTCACAGTGGTGAAAGAAGTGCTGCTGATAGATGGAGTAATGATGAACATAGACGGTTCTTATTCTAGTCAGGTAATTTCTTCTGAAATCTATTACTTGGATTTGAGTCCTATTACTGGCAAGAGCAAAATGCATATGCACTACAGGTAATGTAAGAGCCTTTATGTCTGGTGCAGGCCACACATATAGTACAGATAACTCCTATCATGACAAAAGAAGTCCACAAAAACATCATTTCATGCTAAAAAAGGGAAATCTTTTGTGCTGATATATATAGGACAGGAATGTATACCACTGAAATCACAGTCGATAGCTAAAAACGCTACGCAATATATAGAAACAGCCTAAGAACATACAAAATCAGCAGTGACCTGAAAGTGCAAAGAGTATATAGAACTAATGCCAAGTTCTGATCTATAAAATCCTTTATGAATGACATACAAGCTGGTAATTACAAAACATCACTTGGACCACAAAGCAACAAAGAAAACAAATAAATAAAAGTATTCTTTAAGAAAATTGAAACAATTACAAAATTGGGAATGTTATCTTTGGGACTCAGAACACCGCTTCTACCTCGATACCTACTGAAGCCAAGGAAAACATATGCCTTAACACAGGAATATAAATAAGGATGCAAACCACCACAGAATGCCACAGGACTATTTCCTCTGTATGCCTCAGCCTTTAAATCCAGCAAGCCATTTACTGTTTGCTATTAGGCGTCCTGCAGTATTTTATGGGGATCTTTCAGGAATTAAACATAGGTGTAAAGGAAGCCTTTGAACTTCCTTTCAGTGATTGTTTTAGGCATTGTGCAGAGTTATACAAATATTTCCATGACAATGGAAAGCCCTAGTAAATATTACATTTTCAATTACCTTTTGAAATATTAACAGAGATGGCTTAAAGACAAAAGTGAGCTTTATAAATACAAAGTTAATCCGAGCATTAAATTGTATTTCTGCTCTCACACGACCATCACCCTGAATCAATGTCAGCATGTCACAACGACTCAAAACGCTGACGTCCTACCACAGTTACTTTCCCATTTTCCTTTTAAGGATATGATTGTCCTTAAAATATGCACATAGCAATCAGGCAAACGAACCGCCAAGAGATCTACAGGATGTACTGACATGGGGACATGACAGAAATGACCCGAGGGCACCTGGCCTGGCTGCTGAGCACAGCCGTGCTCCCATCCCACACTGCGCTGCAGCTCAGGTCTGCCCGCTCCACACCGCGGTCAGCACTGAGCAGCCAGCACGCAGGGGAAGGAGGGAAAACAGGGCAGAAAACAAAAGAGAGAGAAAATGAAGGGCAGCCAAAGCATTTTAATGATGATTCTTGTTAGTCAGTAGGTGAGAGGGAGCTAGCCTAGTGTTAGCCAATTGGTTTCTCGATACATACATGCCACAACGCAAATGAAATGCATACAATGAATAATTCACCACAGACAAGTCCTGCAGAAATGGCAGCTGATTTCTTCTAGTGATTCAAAGAAGCACCACTGGCACTGCCTGCAATCAGTGCTTCCAGATCTGCATATTACACAAGCCCACTGCATCCACCCTCCCTCTCGACTTCCAGTACCCTACAGAATCTCTCTGTACAAATTGTCCATGAAACATAATGGAGAATTACAATCTTTTAGCGGAGTTGTCATGCAAGGAAAGCTATGCTCCTCATAGTCACATGAAAACAGAACGGAAAAATGGATGTTAGGCTTAGGGCTGAACACTAGGATAACGTTCCACGTTCTGTACATCCAACCTTTTGAGGGTATTTTAGCTTTAACGTTCTAAAATGCATAAGCAGAGCTAGGCCAAATGCAAATCTCTTTCTCACTCAGTGATCAGCAGCGTGTTGTGAAACAGATCAGTGGTGCATCCCCTCAGTCTGCATGCAGCAGTGTGCATGCATGGCCACGTTTGCACAGGTGAGAGTGTGCAGGGTGTGTGTCTGCCCGTGTGCATGAACGCTGCGAGGAGGTGTGCTCGGACTACACAAACATATGTACAACATGTCAGTGTGAGTAGGCATGTAGAAAACCACATGTAGATACATTACAAAGGAGACATAAAATTATCTTCTGTGAAGTGTATTAAGGTTCTTACTCAAACCATGAAAACAGGGACTGAGCAGAAAAGAACAATTTCTCCCCAGTCACTGGGGTGGTGCAGTTTGGTGTTCCATCCTGCAGGGATTTCAGAGCCAGATGCCAATTCTCCCCTTGTGACCATAAGGTCATTACCTCAGTGAACCACACATATAAGACATACTTATATGTTGTTCCTGGCTTTTTATGGTTTATCTATAACCTTAATATCCTTCAAATGTATATCCTGTATATTCACTTTCCTTTTTCTCTTTCAGTTTAAGAGACAATAAAACCAACTGCTATATAAGATCAGACCCATTAGCCTCAGTTACTTGAATTTAGGATTCTCTGCATAATATAGACTTAGATTCTTAAAATGTATATTATTTGTCAGATATACCGGAGCATATATTTTATATTAACTGTGGTCTGATGATTAAATACTCATATCAAAATATTTTGTAAATACATAATATTCGCTTTTAATCTTTAGTGATTTTTGGAGCTTTTTTAGTGTATCATAAAAATATGTCCTCAGGCACATTAAAACCCTAATAAATTTCTTGGAAATGTTGTCAGTGTCCATGTTCAGTAGCCACTATTCAAAAACATCCTGGCCATTAATACATTTCTTTTAAGATCCAAGCTCATCAGACCATTTTATGGACCATTAGCCTACCATATTTCTTTTTATCTCTCAAAGTAAAATTATTAAGAATGAAAATAAAAAGCAACAAGAACCCAGACTTTCTTTAAATAGTCAAAAACTAATTTTATATATTTTAAAAAATAATAATTAAAAAACTTGTTTCTTTCCTGGGTTCCTTCTCTGTAAGGTTTAAGCCCAGAGCAACTTTGTCTAAACCCCTGAAAATAGAGGTTTGCAATGGCAATGCTGTCAGAAACTCTGCTCTGACATGGAATGTGCCACTCGAATTAAATCAGCACTTCAGACTTACCTAACTGGGGATGCATGAGCCCATACAAAACAGAGTTTTGCTCTAATTTAAGGTACTTACACAAAGTTCTATCATTTTAGAACCGTAAAATTATCTACCTATAAAAACTAACTTTTGTTTAAACTCTAGATAATACAGAAGGGTGATTTATATATATTTATATATAAAAAATTTGTAGCATTGAGTAAATCTGCTAAAATATGTATATATTTACAAATGGCAAGCAAGTTATTGTATAAATGTGAACAGTGTGTATATATTGGCATTTAGTAAATTGTTTCCCTGAACCTGATTATATGCATTATTGGACAAGTATTGATGTAAACATCTGAACCTACGTCAGGTGTCTCTGTTACCCAATTGTATTAGAGCAGATCAAAATGAACCAAACAGACAAACAAACAAAAATAGATTTTCCTGTTGGACAAATCCACCTAACTCCTTAGTTAGCTACTGCACACAAGTCAGTCAAGTCTGCTACTGAGCAGTGCTCCCATTCCTACATCAGGTAAAATACCTGCTAGGTTGTTTTTTGCTTGGTATTTTTCTCCAACTTCTTGTAGACCAAACACTACTTTTGGCGCCAGGCACCCTCCCTCCACTCCTCCCCCAGGAACAATTAAGAGATAAGTGTAGTGGGGAACCTCTCATGTAGCTCCTTTTGTAACTCTTGCTCCCTTGAAGAATGCATGGCACTGCTTTGCATGAGGGAAGATACTCATTTAGGTTCGTAATCCAAGTTCTGCTTCCACAAAGGCATGTAAAAATGGACCTCCACAGTATTAAGTGCTGCAGAAAAAAGATACAAATGTAAAAAAAAGTGCTTGAAAACTTGTCTTCTCGTATTCAGTCATACAGATTTTGAAGTGCAGGCCTATGCAGTACAGTGAAATAAGCCTTTTAGGTGCCTTCCTTCAGGCAATGCTAAAATAACACATTATTTGTGGTCTCCTATGCAGATTTTCACACACCAACCTTGCCGTTCAGCTTTGTCTCCACCTGCTCTTCAATTACTTTTTGGCACTGTCCTGGTATGTGGCAGCTTTCACTGTTGTCCCTGCTAAGCCCCTGTTACTGACTCGGCGTACTAGTACTTTAGAGACAGGAATTTTTGTTCTGTGCATTTCACTTTTGGCCAGGTGATGGTGTGCAACGTGATGGCTGTTACTGGTATCTGTTCCGTGGCTAGCAGGATGTGATGCAAGGTGTTTAATGCTGATGGGTATTTTAGAGTCTTTCACTGTGCTTGAGGGCGTTTTCAGTGAGCATGTGGTGGTTACTGGAGATACGGGTTTGGAGCGTGGTATACAAGTGACTTCTTCCTCTGGAGGTCCTCCTGGTGGGTTTTCATCAGGCTCTGCGTACAGATCATAGAGCGCATCCCCACTGTAGCTGTCTCTTGGAAGGGTCTCCTTCTGGATGCTCATGGTGCTATCTTCTTCAGGACCAGGGGTGGTGGAATCCCAGTAGCCCTCGTCACTGTTTGGGACAACTTCATGCTGTTCCTTCTCCCTGCCCTTCTGCTCCTCTTTGTTGCTGAGGTGAATGGGGATCTGGTTGAGGCCACCACGTTTCACCACCACCCTGTTCTGGGCCCCCTCAGTGCCTCGGTTCTCCTTCAGCCCCTCGGGTGTCTTTGTCCCTTCTCCACCTCCTCCTCTTCCTCCTGTCTCAGTCTCCTCTGTCTGTGACAGCATGTCCCAGAACTCTTGCAGGTAGGTATCATCCACCTGGTCTGGGCTGGCCATCTCCTCCCCTCCTCCTTGGTAGGTGACCATGGTGGGATGCTTCTTGGAGGCGCCCAGCTTGCTGGCCCCGGGGGTGCTCTTCTCGCAGCTGCCACTCCCGCCGCCCACATCCTCCTCCTGGTCCGCAATAATATCTCCGCAGCCTGTAAGAGAGTCAAAGCTTTTCAGTGAAGTCACGTCAGCAAACATCAAACAAATACGATCAATCGATTGCTCTGAGGGTGGATCAACAGAGGAAGGGTCAGGGGCGGCTGCCGTCTCTTGACCGCTATCACAGTGAGGTTCAACAGGGGGAATAGTCGTTATTGGAATGTCACCTGTTATGGCCGCATCCTTCGCAGTCCCAACCTCTCCAGCGCCTGGCTCCGGTCGCTCCCCGCAGAACTCCTCGAGTGGCCTTCCAGCAGCAGCAGCAGCAGCAGCAGCAGCAGCAGGGTCCTCCCTGGGGGGAGCTGTGCCGTCCCGCGATTCCCCGCCTCGCAGCTCGGGCTCCTCGGCCGAGGTACACGCGTCTCCGCCGCGCTTCTCCTGCAGCGATTCGAGACCGACGTCTCCTGCGCCGTTCAGAGTTTCAGACAAAGGTTTCGGCGTCTCCTCTTTGATGCACTCCAAGCTGGCAGTCAGAGACCCCGGCATGATAAGCCCGGACGGGATTTCCGAGGCTTCTCCCCTCTCCTCTTTGCCGTTTTTGTCCTTTCTGTGCCATCGCATGCTGCTGAAGATCCCTTTCAGCCCCTTCTTTTGTCTGCCGCCAGCCCTCTGCTCCGCGTTCTCCGCCGCCTTGCCGTTCTCCGGCCTCCCGTTCTTCCTCAGCAGGGAGAAGAAGCTGTGAGACTTGGCCACGGAGCTGCTGGCGGAGCCGCCGAGGCCGCCGTCCGCCCGGCTCGGAGCATCCTTCCCCTGCGCTTCCCCGCCGCCCGGGTCCTCCTTCTTGCCGCTCTCCAGCACGGCGTCGGCCAAACCATCGTGCGTCCTGCTCCTCACCATCCCCGTCTTGCTCTCGCCCTTCCCCTCCCCGCCTTTGCTCCTCACCCCGAAGATGCTCGGCATGGTGCCCCCGGATTTCCTCCTCCTGAACAATTTGAAGGCGGTTTTGTTAATCTTCCCCGACGGCTGCTCGGCGGCCGGAGGCTCGGCACAGTCGCAGTGCGAGTCCATGTCTGCCGCCACCGCTCCCCGCCGCGGCCTTCTCCTCCTCCTCCACCTCCTCCTCCTCCTCCTCCTTCTTCTCCTCCTCCTCTCCGCCGCCGCCCGGTGCCCGGTGCTGCCTCACTGACAGCCCCGCCGCCGCCGCCGCCGCCGCCGCCCGCCTATCTCCATGGCAACCCGGAGGGGGCTAAACCGCTTTCCTCCGCCGTGGGCCTGCGCCAGGCCGCTGTCATCCGCCCTCAATCAACCTGAGCCGCCGCAGCCACGCCGGCAGCGCCCCTTTCCTCCACCCCTCCCCAAAAGGGCTTACATAACTTAACCCGTGTGGTCCTGCGGGGTGTCTGCCGGGCGATGGGTTTCCCTCGTGTCCGCAGCCCCGCGTCCCTCGTGACTCTGCGGTGCCCAGGGCCGCGTGTCCCCGTCACTGGTGGCTGGAGGGGAGCGGTGGCCGCCCGCCTGCTTGCTGAGGGAGAGTGGCTGCGAAGCTGCTCCACATGCAAATTGCGCTTGCAGCCTGCAAGGCCAACCGTGTCCTGGGCCGCACCAAAAGAGGGGTGGTCGGCAGAGTGAGCATCGTCCCGCTCCGATCTGCCCTCAGGAGACCACACCTGTGTTCAGGCGTGGGGTCCCCGGCACAAGAAGGTGCAGAGCTGTTGGAGTGTGTCCAGAGGAGAGCCACAGAGATTTCAGAGGGCTGTAAAACCTCTCCTGTGAAGATAGGTTGAGGGAGCTGGGCTTGTTCAGCTTGGAGAAGGGAAGGCTGTGGGGAGATCTCATCACAGCCTTTCAGTGCTTCAGCGGAGCTTACAAGGAGGAGGGGGACAGAGAGCTGTGGGTGCCCCGTCCCTGGAGGTGCTCAAGGCCAGGTTGGACAGGGTCCTGGGCAGCCTGAGCTGGTGGGTGTAACCCTGCCTACAAGAGGGAGTTGGAGCTTAATGACTTGTCAGTGTCCCTTCCAACCGAAGCCATTTTGCGATCCTATGAAATTAACCTGGCCTGGCATGTTCTTCTGGAAGTGGCCCTGGGCACCCTGCTCTGTGTCCTTGTCTTGAGCAGGGGTTGGACCCGGTAGTCTCCAGAGGTCCCTGCCCATCTCAGCCATCCTGTGACTCTGTGATTCAGAGCTCCAAACTGGCTTGGTGGCTTCGCTACCAAGGTACTATCAAGGCAGGGCAATTTCAATTTGGGAGCAGTGCACCACACCTGGCTGTGGGAGAACTGCTTTCATCTGGAGCTGAGGTAATCTACATAACCTGGTCGTCCAATGGCCACTGTACAGAGTGAGTCTGGGCCCCTCCTAACAGAAACAATCCTCCTGGCTATTAAGCAGTTCTAAACACAATTGAGACCTACTAGACAGAAGTTACATGTCAACCTTTGGCTTGGGGCTAGGTTCTGGCCTCTTTGAAGTTAGTAAAAGGTTTTGACATTGACTTCGCTGCTTGGAAGAATGAGCTGTATTTTCTCTTTTTAACATCTTTGGATGTTCATTGCACTTTCCCACTGGAGCAGGTCTTGAATGATTTATCTAGTGATTTTAGCCCTTCTTCTGTTCATTTATTAAAAGTTCCATTTGCATTCACAATCACTGCATGTTCAGCAAGAACATTATGAGAATGTAATTCAACATATGTGTCTCCCTTGCTTTCTGCAAGAGATAGAGGAAGGGACAAATGGGATAGAAGCCAAGACTGCGACTGGAGGAGGGTTGAGTTACATAGTACAGTGTGCCCTGCATACATCTCCTTAGCACTCAGAAGCTACAGAGGCAGAAGGTCACTTTGAGCCTCCATCAAGCATGAGCTCCCCCATCACCTGGAATGTTTCTGCTCTCCTGTCAAATGGATGAAATTTGATAAAAAGAGAAACTACCAAATATGCTTGTGCAAATGCAAATACACATTTGTCCTTTGAAAATTTGAAAGAACAAAACCTGGTCATATATCTTGTATAAAAGTGGACAAAACATTTTATAAATACGGGTTGTCCAAATGCCTGGACTTAGTGATTTTTTGCTCTTTTTATACTGGTGTTTAGCTACAGTTTACCAGTTCTTTACGTTATGCCAATTCTTCTTCAAACAGTGAGACCAAAGCAGTGGGATACAGAGATACAAAAGGATGAGGCCAGATGACTCAATGCTTCACAGCTGTATGGGAACAGAAAAGTTATTGTTCCCGCTTCATTTTCTTTGTGAGTTTGCAGCCATGAGGGAAAGGGTGGACTTCTAGCTGTTTTTTCAGTCAACTTAAAATCCAAAAATTAATCCAAATCTCAAAAATTAAAGTTAATGGAGGAAAGTGATTTGAGGTCAGTCTGAAATTACTATTTAAGAAGTATTTTGACAAATTGAATTTTTTCTATACATTTCTTCTTCATCCTTTTCTACTTTTTGATATGTGATCATTTAAGTAATCTTGAAGTACCTTTGGAAGTGGATAGTAATTTTAAAATGAAAAATCAAAGCACTGCATTTTGAAAGTGACAAATTAAACATTCCCATTATTTCTTTTCTTTTTTAAAATGTTTTGTTTTAACATGAAGGCATCTATGAATTCAGCATGAACTCGTGACATGCTTTGGTTAATGTGCCCTTTCACTGTATTCTGACTGAAGACAAGTAATGCTGAGTTCATGCAAATTCAGTCTTACTCTTAGAGATATTTGGGTATGGGAGAGCTGTGAGATCAAAGGTGTTGGGGTAAAATGTTCTCTTCTGGACAATAGGAAATGGTTTTAAACTAAAAGAAAGGTGATTTAGATAAGATGTCGGGGAATTCTTTTTACTGAGAGTGGTGAGGTGCTGGCACAGATTACACAGAGAGGTTGTGGACTCCCCATCCCTGCAGGTTTGCAAGGCCAGGTTGGATGGGTCCCTGGGCAACCTGATCTAGTACTTAGTCTAGGGGGGTTGGAACTTAATGATCCTTGAGGTACCTTCCAACCCAAGCCATTCTATGATTCCATGATTCTGTGATCAGTTGTATCCCAGCCTCCACGTATAACGACAGCTTCACAGAGAGTTTGAGTGTAGTTTCCTTGCTCTTTTTGTTTCCCTTGCTTTTGGCTAGGAAGTCCCCTGGGAACAAACAATCTGGTGCCATTTTTGCAAAACTGAAAAGGGGTACGGAATCAATGCACTTTCATGGTAAGCTGTGTCGGACTCAGATCGTATCCTATCCTCTTTCCCTGCAGCATACCAGAGCCACCCATCAGTGCAGCAGAACCATCACCTGATTTTTCTCCAGAGTTTACAGCAGACAGGCTCCTCCATTTCCCCTGGAGCCCACAGTATACAGCACAGAAAACAGCTGAGAATGCTAAATAAAAATCCTAAGATTCTCCCAGTATGAATTAATGATGGAAGTGACAGCTCTCAAGTCGTCCTTTCCCTTGTTTTGACAGAAGCCCCCAAGCTTCACGGTGCGTTGAGGTTTTCTCATGTGCTGAATGGGAGCACAGAAAGTTGTGTTACAAGTCTGAGGTGTTTGCAAGTTTGCAGACACAGGAATTTTTATCTTCCAGCTTCATTTCTAAGCAACTTCGGTGACTCGGCAGAGCAACCTTCTCAACATATTACTCATAATATGCTCCGTTTTACACCAGAGTTTGCCCATTTCCTTCTGAAGGTCTTCAGTTTACATTTTTTTCTTTTGTTCAGCGTTCTCTAGAGCTGTGTCTCTACCCTCATAGATATACTACAGTGCATATATAATTAATGGGTCTTAAAGTTACAACGATTTAAAACTGGTAGGTTCTCCTGATGATGATTAGGGAATCTAAATTGCAAAAGTGAATTGCAAGGCTCCAGCCAGCTTGGTGCCTGCTTCTAGACCCAGACTGAAGATGAGAGTAAATCATCAGGCTTTTGAAAAGCCATAAACAATTCTCCTGCCAGCTCAAGAATTTGAGTGAAGGGAGGTGCAAAGCAATTGCAGCCTGATAGGGAAAGAAGGCCCACTACTTGAAAAGTTATTGCAAACAATGTCATCCCTTCTTTTGTCTTGGTCAGGTGTGCTACAACACAGAAAAGCACTTCAGTGCATTCCAGGATCAGAAAATGGAAGAGATACTGTTTGCTGGATTACTAAATCAATGTAAGTGATTGTGTGCTTCTTTAATACAAAGGTGGAGGTAAGGAAAAACAGCCATTGAATTCCCATTCATGAGCCTGGGAGTCTGTGTATGAGCCCAGAGAATGCTGGTGAGGACTTCACAGGGAGAAATACCTCTTGCGTTCACCATTGATGGCATTGAGGCAAAGGCCGTCAACACCTTTACAAGTGAAAGAAATCCTGTGGCCACAGCAGTTTTCTGTTTCTGCTGTCACTCAGCCCCAGCTTTCCTTCTGGGTGCAGTTTTATCAGAAAAATGAATACATTCAACATTAAATGGATGTTCAGGTTGAGCAAAACAGTCATGGGTTTCCTGAGAGGGGCTAAGAATCTGAAATGAGAAAGAAGGAAATTACTGTACTTCGTTCAAAATGTTTGCAGGTTGGTTTTTGTTTTGTTTTGTTTT
Organism: Odontophorus gujanensis; assembly: GCA_013399175.1. Lineage (NCBI taxonomy): Eukaryota > Metazoa > Chordata > Aves > Galliformes > Odontophoridae > Odontophorus > Odontophorus gujanensis. The sequence goes on from VXAB01001683.1 coordinate 289,166, forward strand.
AATTAAAACAACATCTCTCTGTAAGTGGATATGTTATGCTATTTTAAAGAGAAAAATAGTAAAATGGTAACTCTCCCAAAATAAAACAAAGTATGAGTGTAACCCAAAAGAAAATCATTCCATGTTTTCTGGTTCAGCTAATACTGAAAAAAATAACACATTCTCTGTGTCGTCCAACTGTTCTTCCTAATGCAAAACAAAAGGATTACACGAAAATAAGGAAGGGACTCAGAAAATGAGAGGGGGAAAATACGCTTCATTTGCCTTAAAGCTGAAAACAAATTAAAAACGCAGGCAGTGCATGTAGTCCCCCCCAAGGGACAGATTTACTTCTAATTAATATTATGTCATTTATTTATAATGTCATATATTATGTCATATTACCCAGTGCATCAAAAACAAAAACAAACCAAAAAAGCCCACTCTAGATTAATCCCACTGTTACACTGCAGCTAGAACCTCTAAGAATTAACCTGGCCCAATCCCAGATTTATTTGCACTGTGATTACTGGAACTGTTGAGAGTTTATTTTCCTTCACCTAATGGACTGTAAAGAGAAATGTTTAAAAACAAAATCCCCAAATCTTCCATTTTTGTTTTTCTTTTTACATGGATATGCAGCCATTCCTTTTCTTCTTAAGGTGTTCACAATATCTCAGATACATCAATAACTTTTTTCTGTTTCTAATCATGCTACTTAAGCTTTTGTATTTCAAAAAATAATGACAACAGGCTCTTGGCTGTGCAATCCCAGCAGACCTGGCAGACAATAGTACCACAGGAGGCAAGGGTCCTGCGCACTACCCTTAATTGAAAGCTCAAAACAGAAGTCTAAACGGATTAGGAGAAGGATGGGGTATGCTGGGTATGAATGTATTTTTCAAACAGATGGGAATGATCTGGGGAGGAGACAGAGGACATTTTTTACTGAGAGGTAAAAGAAACCCACTGGGGGTGCCTGAGCTTTATTCTCACACTTGTGTTGTCACAGACCCTTTCATCGACTTCAACAGAAATCCTTTTGATTAGTGTAAGTGGATGTACAAGTCAGAATGGAGCCCTTAAGTATCAACCTCCCTAAATACGATACCTATGTAGATGTGATCATATTTGCTCTGCTTTTTTTCAAATAAGAAATGCTTCTCAAATTCAGCATCAACCCTGTTGATAGATTCAGCTGCATATATTTCATTGTGATTACTGATACATACATTTCAGGAGTGCTTTGCCTTGTTTTCTTTCTTTCCCCCACATCACTGTGCATAAAGCATGGTGGAAAGACACAGAGGTCAAAAGTGAAATAGGAAAAAGAAACCTGAGTACGTGGGAAACAAGGAAATTGCTAAAAAGCTTTGAAAGTAAAACTGTGCCTTGGACCATGGTGGAGGAGGAGAGAAATGATTATGTTTATTATCATGTCATGACAAGTTTCCAAAACGAATGGTAGAATTCACTGCCTGGATTCACTATCTCTAATGACTCTCAGAACAGCAACTACACCAGCCACTCTTAAGACATTGTATGTTCTAAATTTGAAATAGGGTACGTCTCCGTAGCATCTGAAAGAGCTGAATGCAAAATGCTATTACAAACTTGGCTATGCCTTGCAAAACTGTAGGAACCACGGGTTTCAGTCTGTTTCAGACCGAAGAACAAGTTTAATCTCTCCGTGCTTTAGACAGCTACAGGGTAAACAGCTACATTGCAGCTTGTTAGCTCAAATCACCTTTCTCAAATGTGGAAAAAGATAGGTATTCTTAAAGTATAATTTATTTGACCTCTTCTATACATCAGCTGAGTGAGATAAATCTTATCCTAAAGCTCTGTCTCTACGGATTGCAAAGGGAGCCCAAGTTTAACATCCAGATGACAGCACCTGTGTTTGCTCAGGTCTGCCCCTCTCCAAATGTTTCAGCATTTGTGGACTAAGAGCTGTTTTCCTCCCTTTCCCAAAAATATCAGCTAACATTTTTCAGCCAACATTTTTTTCCATTTGGAGAAAATGTTACACAGAAATGAAACATTTCCCACCAACTCTGGTGAAAACGTGCGCCGCTCCATGTGCAGCTCTTGATGCCCATTTCTTGCCCCAGCAGAGCTAGTGCTGTGGTTGGGCACTGGAAAGACTGGGACTGTGATCAGGGCTGCACCATTGGGAAGGTTTGGTGCAGCCTGGATTTTGGTTCTGTTGGACCCTCAGAGCTGCGAGGGATTCTAAGGAAATCCAACATCCCGTGCTCTTTCTGAAAATGATGCCTTGAAACACATTGGCGAGTTCATTAGCTTGAGACAGTGATAGGGACTGGTAGCTTGTAGAGGCACACGATTCGTTTCCCACACAGCAGCACTTTCACTGATCTCTTTTTAATATTAGTCTCCGACACCCTGCTTTCACTAAAGAGCATTGTGTGGCACACGCCATACAAATAATACCAGAGTTTTTTCCAAAGAGCTGTTTTTGACAAGAGCTGTTGCTCTGAAAGCAGATCACTCAGTCGATTCTAACTGAATGTCAGCTGAAGGGTGGCTTCTCTGGTTTTCTTTTCCTTTTTTTTTTTTTTTTTGTCATGACGATAAATGGAGCAGTGGGTGTTGATTTATGACAGCTTTACTGAAATACCAAAAGTGCGCAGTTCAGTTTAAGAATAGATTAGCACCTAGAGGGGATAATCACTGGGGTTTGCACTCCTGCTTTTCTTGGTTGGATGAAGCAAATTTCTGGAGAGGTATCATTTGCACACAGTGCAAGTGGGAACCACAGGCTTAGGCTCTGAGTTGGTTGCTGGGGCACCCAGGAGGCAGAACAAGCAAGCTGGAAACTAGAAGCACAGGTTTGCCTGGTGTCACTCAGGCCCATCTCTCTTGACTCTTGGCAGGTATATCATCCTCTGTGTCCAGAAAAACTGAATGCAAAACCCACGCATCAGTGCAAAAGAATACCATGTATCAGATAGGATGGTCAAGCTCATCCAGTCCTTTTCAAGGAGATTTTTTCAGGGCACTTCACAAAAACAGGCTGACAGGTGGTCACAGAGTTTTGCCTGCACTCATGGATTACAAGGCCAGAAGGAAGAACTGTGTCAGATCCGCAGTCTTGGAAGACACAGCCTGGAGGAAATGACCTGATTTTTCTCAAAAACAAGTGCCCACCACCTGTGTCTCTTTTTAATTGCTCTCTCTGTAACATTCATGCACACACATGTACATATGAAAACACACAGAACTCCCAGAGAATTTTTTTTTAGAGGTTCTTCTACTTTTCTCATTCTGTTGTTATTTAAACATACTTTGGAAAGCACTCCTCTCAAAATAATTGTCTGTTTTATTTTCTGAAGTGCAGTTGTATTTGTGAAACAGTAAAGGGGGTAACAGACTAAACTGAAGTCAGTATTAACATTCATCTCAAGTCAATTGATAAACCCTTGCTAGGCTGAGTGCTGTCACAAGGAAGACAAGCAACGGCATTTTTCCTTCCCACCACTGCAGCTGTTGTCTTATTCTGTTAGCTCAATTAAGCAAAGCAAAAAGCAGTAGCACCATATCAGAGCCAGTTTGCCTCAGGATATAAATTTTCCTGTTGTGTTTGTCCATAGCCAACACTGCAAGAATAACAAGGCAATGCCATAAATGCAGACACTGTGTTGGAAACACAAAGAAATGATTTTTTGTTTTTTGCCTGGAACCAGCATGGCATCCAGCCACAGTGCCCCACAGACTGTACCAGCCCTCCCTCTCCGGGCTCTGGCTCATTGCAGGGCTGGGGCCAGCCCAGAGTCCCTGGGGACAGCGGACCAGATCAGGCTCCCTCCCCCTGTCACTCCAGAAGGGTTTTCTATGGATGCCACCATGAAAGACAGTTTCACCCCTCCATTTCTCCTCCTCACTTGGCAGGGGAGATCCCTCCAAATTCAGCTTGGAAAACAGGAGAGAATCAGGAATTTTGTCCACTGCTGCTAGCCAGAGCCTCCTGGAAGTGAGCTGATGCTGTCATTGCAGAAATGCATCTGACTTCTGGCAGCAATTGCCAGAGAAGTGAACCGCCCTTGTGCCTTGTTGGCTACGTGGCAGGGCACCCTGATGTGTGTTGGATTATCACGTGTAATCTATGCAAATGCAGTCATTAGCTTCAGCAGATGTTTTTTTGTCGTGGTGCTTCAAAATTGACAAGGCATCAGCAGGGATTTTTGTTTCCTTTTGCCTTGGTTTTGAGGAATGGAATACATTGCACCAAGCTCTTGTTCATATAAATACATCCTTCCTGGTACACGAGACCATGCACCTACCTCCACTCCACACAAGAACACTTTATTTCTTGCTTTTCCAATTCTCTAAAGTGTAACAGATGTACTCAGAACAGCCTTGGGAAAGTAGATTTGAACTTCTTGGCTACCCATGGGGTACACAGGCACCTCACTGAGATATCAAAAAGTAGAATCGGTGCTTGGAGCAGTTCATTGTTTCTGGTCTTCGCTTCCAGATGGTGACTCTTTGGGTACCCTTAGGCTGCTTCACCTCCATGGTGTGGCCATGAGAGACATCAGAGCAGCATCCAAGCTAACTTGGATGCATTCATTGGGTTTGGAGGAAGAGAGGGCTTAATGACACCAGTGTGGGTGGGTTTATGCCAGATGTCTCACCACAGACCTTGTGCAGGGAGCAGACACAACAGCAGTGTCCTGTCCTTAAGCTGTGAGCACTTGGGGCCACATCTGCCACCTGGCTGCGAAAGTCTCAGGGCTTATGGTGGGCACTGGGACCAGAGCAGGAAGCCAGGTGAGGCCGGCACCAATGGAGGAGGATGAAGCTGAACTAAGAGGATTTGCTGGCTGCTGTGCCAGGAAGCCCCTGGAGCAGCCATATGGCTGCAGCCACTGCTAGGCCCCACCAACCACTGTGACTGTGAAGAGCAGCCCCTTCCCAGCAGCACGGTGCCAGCAGCAGTGACCCCGCCGCTCTGCAGCCGCTGGTGTGCTGTGTGGGGATGGGGCAGGATGGCTGTGGAGCAGAAGACAGGGCGATGAGGATCTCCAGCAGCCTAGCAGAGCCCCACACCCCATGGCACACCCCACACACGAACCCAGCACTTGTGGGCATGTGGGAGAGGGTACTGGGCTGCACTCCAGTAATTAAATGAGGATCATGTGTCTGTTTCCTGGATCTTTAAATCTGAATGAATTTAATTGAGTTTTAATTAAAGCTGTTGTGAATCCGCTTAAATCTTCGCTCCTTCCGTTCTCTAGGAAGATTTTGAACACAGAGGTGTGATGTTGTCTCAGGAGGCAGGCAGGCTCGAGCTGACAGCTAGGTGCTTGTGGAAACCTAAATATGATGACCCAAATTCAGCTCTCAGAGCAGTGTCTTCAGAAACCAGTGAGCCCGGTTCAGATGGCACAGCATGTGAGGCTGCCAGAGGCATCCAGCATTGCTCAATGGTGGTGAGATGTTGGTGGAAGTGACCACAAGTCAAGGTCATGGTCTCCAGGCTGGGAGCAGCCATCAGGAACTCGCCTCTGGCAGACCAGGACTTCCTACACACAGGGTGAAGTTTGCAGGAGAGGGAGACAACACTTGTTCTGGGACAGCCTGAGATCACTGGGTGGTTCCCACAGGGTCTTAAGGTAGTCAGTGTCACAACCCTGTCCCCCGAGGTTTCTCCAATGTAAATATATAATTCTGTGTATCCTGAAAAAAAAACAACCCTACCAAAACATTTCATCGCACAAGTAAAAGGGAAAGGGTAAGAAAAGGACAAAATCACATCAATTACTTCCCATACAGAGCACTCAGGAAGTACTTAGATATCACTTAGGCAGTGACAGGAATGCGTAGGTAGAGCAGAACACAGCAGCACATGCCACTGTACATTTGGTGTGACTCCAGCACCTGACTCTTGCTTTTGAGCTGCAACTATACAGATGCGTTTTAAGGGAATGATGCTTTCCTATTAATCAGGCAAAGTACTGATAGGGGATTCACTGGAGGAGTCTCTTTTGTTTTATGGACATTACAGATGTGCCCCTATAGTGAACCATTACAAAGTATTTGCTCCTAGGTAGGGAGGAAAAAGAAATTTGACCAATTTCTTTTAACATCAAAAGCCATTTACCCTAAGGAAATACATGAACCTGTCACTAGTTATGTGAATGTAGTATTGGGGAGAGGTTTCTGTACATTTTCGTAAGGTATCTGCATAGTTTGTCGTGTTTTTCTTATGCTTAAATTTAATGAGAATGAATGAGAACAAGAATGGCACAGGATCCTCTCATAATGGCAGGAAACAATAACCAAACACTTCCCTCCTCCTCCATTTCAAACTGGTAACGTTTTTCACTCTACACATGTGGAGGAGAGAAGGCTTCGAAGAATGCCACTACGAATCTCTGCTGAGAGGGTTTCCTGTTATCTGAGGGTTTCCTGCTATCAGCCATAGCTGGGCAACCACATCACTGGCCTAAATTACAAAGGCATGGCTTTAAAATGTAGCTATATTTATATGACATCTGTAACACCCAGGGGACCTGATTATGTAACACAGTACCAGAGATGCAGAAAACTGCCCTTTGCAGAGATTTACATCAACACACTTTCAAACGAGAAGTACAGATCCAGGCAATGTGTGAACCACAACTTGAGTGCCTACATTTCCACTGAAGCATCTTAACGAGCTGATAAATAAAAGCACCAGAAATCAAAGTCGTCATAAAGAAATGCCAGCAGAGCTGAGGTTGAACAGAGGCAGCATGTTTAGGTGTGGGGATACTGCTGGGGGCAGCTGCATGCACCTGAGCCAGCCCTGGTCCACTCATGGTGTGGTTTCTTGAAATCCTTGTTCCCTGCTGCTCCCATTCCCATGGCAGAAGCTCCTGAGGAGCACCAGAGAGTCAGGAAATGCGAGGCTGGAAGCTCCACGTGGATCTGGGAGAGAATTTCCTTTTCCTGGAGATCTCAGGAGAACTACAGGAGAAGTGAATGCCTCTAACCTGCTTCAACCCTATCCAAAGGGAATTGAGTGCTTCCAAGGGACATAGCATTTCCAAATGGAAAAGTTGTGGATGGCACAGAGAGAAACACAAAGTGCATCCTTCCTGGCAAGGCATGTTGTGCTCAAGTTACACACAGTGTCTCTGAGATTCTTCTGGGCCACGTTTGGTACACCTCAAATCCATGAGCTTTGGGCTTTTGCCCTGGGATGATACCAGATGTTAGTAACAGAGGAAGAATGGGTTTATTACTGAATTACAGCAAGTACTAACCTCATATGTATCACACCTTTTTTTTTTCCCCTCAATGTATGCAATGAGATCACTATTAGAAATATTCAAGCTCCTCACAGTAAACAGGGGTTTTTGAATAGGTATTTCCTTGTCTCTGTAGTCATCTGAACAGTTTTTTGTAAAAATTCAACTGTGAATTTCCTAAAGAAGTGAGTATTGCCAGATTGGTTTAATCCCTGCTTGCTTTATCTGCATTTCTAAGACTCAACCTGATTTAATTAGTAACCAGCACTACAGCACATTTGGATTACTGTCCTATTAAGGCAATAAATTTTTAACAGGATTTAAAAGAAACATTTGTAAAACTCATTAGCTCTGGCCCAGTCCCCAGCCATTCAATTGGACACGTGGTGGCTCCTGTGTTTGTGGAAGTCACATTTCTGAGCACGTTTCTTGAGTTTTTACCCTGGGATACTGCAGATCTCTGCACATCTTTCTGTTGGTCCCACAGAATGCAGTGTATCAGAAGTCACAATTTCCAAAGCAGAAATGGATGGCATTTGCTTTCATAAATGTAGGAAGAAGTGCCTTGAATCTCAGATCAGAAACAGTCATCTCAGTTGGGATGAGGCAGTGAGCCCTGTGTAGCTGGGTGTAGCTGGATGCATCCCACACCGACGGCTCTGCAGGACCCACCTCTCCATCAACACTTCCACTTCTGCAAATCTTAACCACTCATTTTGTTTAATGCAAAAATCACGAGACTTAGTTCTGCACCAGGGAAAAACAGATCTCACACCTCTCACGTTTAGCAGAGCACCTTTTCATATCTCTCCACATTCTGTTTGAAAGCTGAACAAAGGCAGAGATTTTAGCATGAGATGTAACTGCAGTAACCATCTTCCAAAAGTAGAGCAGTCACTAGTCACCTTGAAGTGACTAAATGTAAATTCAGGGCATTCATCTATGCCAGTCTTACTAGCATCATTGCAAAGGAACATTGGTGCCACGTTCAGCAGAACTTTGATACTGAAAGCAAATGTGGAAGGTACTTGACTATTGGAGGCATGGGGAGTGGGACCAGTGCTGGCTTTGCTGTGCTCTGGAGGTAAATTGGAAAAGCAGTCAGAGATGTGAAAGAAGGTCCTGGGGATAAACATCTCAGCCCATGTCACTCCTGAGACCTCTATGAACTCCAGAGGCTCAGCACCAACCTGACCCCTTGAAACCTGCATACATGGAAGAAGAAAGAGCAGAGAAAAGGTGGAACGAAGAGTGAAGATTCAAACAAAAAGCAGTCATGGCTGGAGCTGAGGAAAGCACCCTTTGGGTTACTTTGTCCCTCCAACATGTAGGCAAATCACCAGAGGTCTGGTGGCACAGGAACAAACTAGAAAAAAACCTGCAGCTCAGAGATCAATGAGGGGAGTCGGGGGCCCCAAACTTCAGTCTCCTGTGGGAAGTTCACTTTAGCTGTCTGAGGCTGCAGTGCCACTCCCCAGCCAGGGGAGGCTGCTGGGCACTCCTCTGACAGGTGAGATGTTCTTGAGATCCTGAGGCCAGCCCAGTTTCAACACATGGCTGAAAAGCAAGGAAGCGACATATCACTGAACCTGTAGCTAGTGCTGCATGAGGATAAGAGGAAGGAAAAATGGACTCGTGCCTTTCACTTTTGCCCTTTCCAGGCAAGGGCAAACCCATCTGGACAGGATAGTTGTTTTATAAATGAATTAATCTTGACAAAAATACCTTCAAATGAAATGAGATTATTTGAGCCCTGATGGGGCTGTCCAGTATTCCTGTATCTGACTGAAGAAGCATCATAGTATCATAGATTCGTTTGAGTTGGAAGGGGCCTTTCAATGTCATCTATTCCACCTCCCCCCCCAATGAACAGGGACACCTACAGCTACATCAGGTTGCTCAGAGCCTGTCCAGCCTGACCTTGAGCATGTCCAGGGCTGGAGCATCCACCACAACATCACTGGTTTGAGTTACTTCATCTCACCTATTACTGATCTTCTGATCCTTCCAGATTATCATCTCACAGTTTCGTCTTGTTGTTCAAAGGCAACACAGTCAAGGGAGGACTCGAGCAGTGTGGCAAGTGGCTGAGCTTCACAGGGAGTCCCTGGTAAAACCCCTTCATCAGATTTCTGTTTCTGGTCACTCCCTTACTTGTGGCCATTTCTCAGTTGTGTCCTTCAAAAATCTCCAGAGGGAAAGGTGCACTCTGCAAGATGAGAGTGATGCTCTTCAAATGTTGAATGCAACACAGTCGGTTTGTACGTTCCTTTTCTTCCCACACTTGTGGATGAGAGGCATTATCTTCATCATTACTTTTAGACGCTTCACATTCTTGTCCTCAGAAGTAGCCTGGACCTTTCTTTCTTTGAAGCAGATACAAAGAAATAAGAAAGGACAAGTGTTTTTGAGAGCTACCTCCAGGAGCATAGGATAAAACACAGGGCCTCACACAGACCAGTTATAAAAAAAAGAACAAGGCAAGAAAATGAACAAGAAAAAGAGACAGAATAACAGGTGAAGAGCAGGGAACAAACCAGTGTGCATCAGCAGTCTGACTAATGGCTGGGCCTGAAAAAAGGTGTAGAGCTTAAACCGGTGGGTTGGAAAGATGAGGAGAAGGCCAAAACAGTGTCAGTGCAATGCTGTGTCCTGAGAAGATCCCACCAGTTGCCCTGAGCAACAAAAATGCTGGGAGCAAGGAGATGTGTAAGCAAGGCAGCAGCTGCTTTGGCACATGCACTGATGGGCAGTTGGTCACCACCATGCCCACACTGCACAGTACCAACACCATTTCTCTCTGGAGCAGAAAAGGGCATCAAAAACACTTTAAATTAAATAGCCAATGTGTAGTACACACAGACAGGCATGGATTTGCAAGTGTCCTTTGCCTGAGGTTACGATTGATTCAGCGGTTGTGTATGATTTGAGTAACTGCTGAGTGCAGAGGGCCAAACTGAGGTGTTTGCGACAAAGTCATTAAAGAAAATACAAATCTGCCAGTTCTACTAACTGACAAACACTTGGAGAGTCAGCACGGAGCTCATAAGAGCTCAGTGAAAAGCAGAACCTCAAACCCAAGTGCTGCCTGCTGCCAAGAGCAGCCTGGAAGCAGTTCCCTCAATTCAGTCTGCTATTTCACATGCCCTGGAGTGTTTTTTTGAATGTTTACCAAGTAACTTCCTTTAATCCTTGACTCTTGACAGAACAACTGAATGTCAAGGCTCTTGATTTTTATTTTTTTATTTATTTATTTGATGGGAGAACACAGGAGCATCATATCAGTACTCAGGTTTCTGTTTCTCTCACTACCCAACAGATGAGCAGTGAGCAGGATTCGTGGTTATTTTGTGGTCGCTAGGCTCTGTAGATTGATGATGCTGTGCAAGTGGTGGAATAATTCGCGTGCAGACTCTCTGTACCCACTGAACTCATGGCAGCTGTGGCTATAGAAGGTCATTAGTTGTTATTTGCAGTAGATTTTGTGAGCTAACCTAATGAGAGCTTTTTTCTTTCCACTATTGTTTCATTCTACATGAAAGATGTAGGAGATTGCAGCGGTTTCTTGCTTTCTAAGTATAGAAATACATGCTGTTCCAGCACCGTGTTTTATACATTTCTGTTATTTGGTATAAGGCTGTGCCTACTTGCCCTTGATTATGTGTTTAATTATGTCTACAATATTCCATAATTAATCCCTTAAACAAGATCTGAAATGGAGATTAGATCTTTTTATGATTCTCAGCTTACTCATCTGTTTCTACTACATGAAAGAGCCAATGCAGTTAGCTTCAGCATTCTCTTAACTCTTTGTGCTGTGCTCCTAGTCCTGGTATTCCTTCCAACACTTCCAACCAGTATTTGCTATAAAAGTTTGGCAATCAACAAAAAAAGAAGGAAAAAAAGAAGGTAACAGCAGCTAGCAGCATTCTGAGATGGGATGGGTTTTCTATCTGGTCAGGTTCACACCTTTAAAATGTCCCTTCTGCCAGCAGGTCTCCTACATGCCCTTCACTCCCACTGAAGTACAAGAAAAACCACCCTGCGTGAGCGCTCCGCTGCAGATTTCCCTCTTTCCACCCCAGCTCCCAGCCTGAACGTGCTTTGTCTGGGCGGCTGCTTTGATGTGGCAGCTCTCAAACAATCACTTGAAGATATTGCTAAAGTCAGCCAAGGGTGGAACATCCAGCCCTGCTGTGCAGCTGCACAGACACGTGCCAGTGGTGTGCAGGGAAGGTAGCAGTGCCCATAGTACCCCCTGAATTGGGGTCCAAGCACTATGTGGCTGCTGCTCACAAGGAGCTCTGTGAAAGCCAGGTGGGAGCAAGGCTCCACCGTCCCATCTCAAACTATTCACAAGTGAGCACAGCGGGGTGAAGGCAGCCCTGCCAGAGCTGTCACACGTGTTGGTTTGGAACAATGGAGGATTGAGGGAGGTGGGGGAAAAAGTTGTTTGTGTACATCTGTCAATAAGGGAGCTTAAGTTGGGGATGAGAGGCGAGAGCTGCAGAGGTACTCAGGGAGATTAACTGCAGCAGATTTATAGGTGAAATCTGGTTAGTGTTGATGTAAAAGGTTGCGGGGGGGATTTTCAGAAGCGTATGTGGGAGGAGACTGAGAGCATACTACTCCTTTTCTATTTTGGTGCCTAGCTCTCATCTCCATATAACAGTCCTCTTGTGAGCTCCTGGAAGATGCCCATGAAGAAAGCAGCAGTGAACAGTCAATGCTGATACCATCCATCACCCATTACAGGAAGAGGGGGAAGATGTCCCCATTTCTTCCCCAGGTCACCAAGCATTCCCAGTCTCACACAAAGAGAGCACAATGCCGCTCCCTGCTCCTCACAGATTTTCCAGATAAGTGGCAGCTGAGGTGAAGGTCAGAGAGGAACTGTGTGGTGCACAGCAGTGGCCCCTGGAGCTGTTGGAGTTTCCAGTTTTGCATGAAGGAGTTTCTGCTGCACCAGGGAGCACCGATACAGGGAACTGCAGTCCCCAAATCCTCTGTCCCATATTTAACTCATCCTCACCCACGGGCAATTGCATTTCATGGTGTTCCGCCTCTGTTTTATCCAGACCCATGTAACAGCACACATGCAGTGGCAGTGGAGGGATGTGTATTGGGCATATGGACACACTGTGGGGAGAGGGGGATGTAAAAGCAGGAGTGGCTTTAACAAAACCCTGAACCAGAGCAATCTGCCTCTTTATTGCTGTGAGGAAAGAGCAGCAGCTGCTGCTCTACCACGTGCACTTTGTTTTTCTTTCCAAAGGCATAAAAATAAAGTAGGTCAGTATCTTATTTGCCAGAAGCAGAGATTAAGGATATTAAGAAAGGACACAGAATAGACTAAGCTGCTCAGGAAAGCACTGAGGATCCAACCTGCATGGGTTTGTACATGACATGAATGAGAAATTCAGTTGCTGACATGAAAAACAAGCATTGTGTTCAGATACTGCATGAAGAAGAGATGCCAGGTATGCAATAGTGGATAGAAAGTATGCATTAATTAGAAGATATTAAAGCAAAGTGTATGGTTTCTGGCTCTCAAAAACCAGGAGACAAGGTAGAAAAAAATAGTTGTCATCAAAAGAAGAGTGTTAATCAGATCCTACATCCCTTATACTTCTAGAGCACTGCTCACCCAGAAAATCTCTCCAAATTAATGGGTATGGGTGACCAACAGCATTAGAGATGGCAAAACATGCAGAGAGCAGCAGGATGTTATCTGTAGGACCACCACTGTAATCTGTACCCATTAGTCATGGCACACACAGTCACATATGAAGGACTTACGTGTTTTGCCTTTAAGTCTTCACACACTGAGATGAGAATTGTGCTCCCAGTTCAGGCACATCCCATCCAGCAAGAAACAGGGAACGATGCATCTAAGACAAGTCCAGTTAACAAGTAGTAAATTCCAAGAAAACAAGAGCTTTGCATACTTTATTTTGTAATGAGAAAAAAAGAATAGAGACTTTCACTGAGGACCTAGAGAAGATCATATGCATAAATTCTAAAATGCAATGAGGGTGGGTACACAGAGTGAAATCAGCTCTTCAGCATTGGGGACCATCAGCTGCCAACTATACGCTGTTGTTCATCAATAGATACCATAATGCTGTTCTGCAATTTGAGTGAAGTTTCAAGCAGTTTGGGAAGAAAGTGATTTTAGTAGCTCTTCATGGACTAATTACAGATATTTTCCAGATAATACTATTAGAAAACAGAAATATCTACAGATCAAGCTTCAGAGTCCTCAGTGANAACAAGTAGTAAATTCCAAGAAAACAAGAGCTTTGCATACTTTATTTTGTAATGAGAAAAAAAGAATAGAGACTTTCACTGAGGACCTAGAGAAGATCATATGCATAAATTCTAAAATGCAATGAGGATGTGTACACAGAGTGAAATCAGCTCTTCAGCATTGGGGACCATCAGCTGCCAACTATACGCTGTTGTTCATCAATAGATACCATAATGCTGTTCTGCAATTTGAGTGAAGTTTCAAGCAGTTTGGGAAGAAAGTGATTTTAGTAGCTCTTCATGGACTAATTACAGATATTTTCCAGATAATACTATTAGAAAACAGAAATATCTACAGATCAAGCTTCAGAGTCCTCAGTGAAATTGGTCTTAGCACCATATAAAATAAGAGGAACAATCTTTGACCTGAAAAGATTGCAATCTAAACAAACAAAAGGGAAAATTGATGAAAAGAGGATATTATCTCAGTTTTCCACAGGCAAACAGGAGTAACGTAGAGATTAAATGACTTATCTGAGGTCAGAAGGAGCCTGCAGCAGACTCAGCCATCAAAATCACATCTCCTAGAGTTCCAGATTTAACTACGAAGCCATCCTCCTATTTTCATGCAATCATCGGGGATGAATAAAAAGAGAGAATTAACCCTTATCGCAGTCTGGAAATTAGTACAATATCTCTTTAGAGAAATCAAATATCTTCCTCTGCATCATGTATCTGTAAGCAGCTTAATAGGTTTTCCAGGGGGATGGGGTACAATGTTTTTGCTTGCATTGCCTAGAGAATCCGCCAGTTGGGAGTATTTATGATCTACTTAAGATGCTTTGTTGTGAGCAAGTCACATAATTCACGTCATCAGTTTTGTTAGAGCGGCCACATATTGTGCCACATTGAAGGGAAACATTGCTTTGTGTACCGATTATTCCATTATTCCACACTTAACTGTGGCATGGATCTGCTTCACGGAGAATGATTCTAACAGGCAACAAATCAACATCTTTGGTGTGTAACACAACTTCTGATCATTACACAGATGTCAGCTTACCTCCATCTAGTTCAACTCCTCATTTTGAGAGACACAGGAGAAGAGGATCTTCTGTATGCCCAGTGAAATGCAAGTCTTGCTTGTATAAGGCATACACAGCCTTGACTTCAATGGGGCACTGCAGGAGCACCTCAGTACATCCATTCAGCACAAGAGACCTTTTTCTTCTGCTTCCCAGTTTCTTGCATTCAACCACAGGTACTGCTTCCTTCCCTCAGATCTCAGTGTATCTGTGGTATCATGACACATCTGGAACATGATCTGAAGATAATGAGGATCCAACACCACTACCACCAAGCCCTTTGGGAAACACCAGTGTATATGGAGCAGTATTGCCTTTGGAATGGGTTAACCATTCCAAGTGCATCTCCTTTTAGCATTGCAAAGCTCAGCACGTATCAGTTCCTTAGTTCTAGCGTGGCTTTCTCAGCAACATTTCCACAGGACAGAAACACTTCCTTTTCAGACCTAAATCATACCTCTATTTAGAATAGTCTCCTCTGGGTCAAAACTCCCTACTTGCAGTTGAGACCATAGTTTGAAGGCTTTCTCTTAACCAAATTCATTGCACTGCAGCCCCTGATCCCCAGGAAGCTGAAGATCAGGCTTTTATCATTTTCTAGCCCAGGTGCACTCACAAAATTGCACTCCTTCTTATACCCCTCTCAACCCTTCCATATCAGGTACCTTGACTAAGTATCAGGAAAACAGCTTTGCTTCCTCGGAGAAAAGGAAACTGATCTTAACTGGCTGAATGTTTGCTCCAGGGAAGAGGGAAATACTAGTTCTAATTGTATCCTCATGGCAGGGACTTCCAGAGCAGCACTGGGAGCATTGCATGCCACCAGCACCCTGCTTGCACTTTCAGCTATATAGATGAATCCAAGACTGACAACAGCCTTTCATCCAGCATGTTAGTATTTATAAATCATGTTTAGGGACGAGGGAGGTCAGCTGTAGTTCTCTGCTGTAGCTTGTTTCCTTCTGGGTAATCACTCCAGAAAGCAACTCCATTTGGCAGTCCATGATTTTGCCATTCAGAAGGCAGGATTTTGATCTGTAACAGTTCTCTGAAATGCACTCCCACGTGTCACCATGTGAACTGTTAACAAATCCCATTAGCTGCTTTGCTGCTGTTCTGTCACCTCATTAAGTATTGCTTGGACTTAAATCAGTCACCATACACTGCATATTCCTTCTTCTTTAGGTGTACGGCCTTTGAGAGGATGAGAGGTAACAGCCTTAAGTTGCATCAGGGGGGGTTCAGGTTGGGTATTTGGAAAAAATTTCTTCTCAGAAAGAGCAGTGAGGCATTGGAACAGGTTGCTCAGGGAGGTGGTGGCATCACCATCACTGGAGGTGTTCAAGAAGCGTTTGGATGTGGCACTGAGGGACGAGATTAGTGGGCATGGTGGGGGTGGGCTGGGGTTGGACTGGAGGACCTTAGAGGGCTTTTCCAACCTTAGTGATTCTATGGGCCTGGGTTTTGAACTAAGCCAGTGGTCAGAACAGCATTAATACATTATTTCAGAGCAATTAAAAAAATAGTAGAGAAAGTTAAGAAAAAGAAAATAAGAAACAAACGAACACTAGAAAAGAACACTATTGAGTCTCATCTGCTTCTTTTGTCACAGCCAGCAATGCCATCCCCACGAACATCAGAGGGTGCCCAGATGGCATGCAATGCTCACCAGAGCTGCTCCAGAGGCCACTGCCACGAAGCACTGCACCAACACACCCCAGCAGCTTCTCACATCTGGGCACCCTACTCCCACACCAGCCCTTACTTTTCGGGCCACATTTTTAATCTACCCCAGAGTTGAGTTTGCTGACCTGTAAAAGCAGAGGGACGTGACATACAGTGCCTGGCTACAACCCAGTTCAGCAGTGCACCCCTGCCTGAGGCCACCCAAGCACCAGGAGCAGCTGTTCACTTGCATGCAGAGCCAAGGGTGGCCAGCCCCGAAGCCATGTCCACATGGGGGGCACACAGCTGGGAGATGGACCCCAGCAGGTGGCACTGGGACCTGGCCACCTACCAGCAGCTTGTGATTCCTCCTGCAGGTTTGCTGGAAGGGACAGTCAGTGGTAATTTATTTGGATGCTGACTTAAGCTATCAGAGTAATTTCATCTCTTTCCCCGTACTTTTCTGCGGTGTACGGCTTTGACGTGTACTTCTGTGTTGTTTCAAAGTTAGCACTAAGACCTCTTAGGATAACTTTAACACAGTTTGCACAACGAACCAAACGTGACTTTCTTGTACAAACGCTCATGTAAAATTTGCTTGTGTTTCATAGACCTCCTCTAAGCAGTACAAATCCATTATTCTGGAAATGACTGAGAGCGCTTTCAGGATCGCCACAGCACTCGGTAACCTCACAGGTCTGGGCTCCCAGCTGCAGACTCACAAGACCTGCTGGGATGCCTGCGAGAATCTCCCCTAGGGCGTGACACAGCTGTGATCCGGCTTAAAATGTTAATGTCTGAAAAACAGATTTTGTTTAACTTGTAGAACCAAGGCCTGATAAAACAAACCAGATATTAAAGTCTGCTAAAATGGGCAGTGAGAGGGAAAAGAGGACAGTTTCTATAATCTTTTTCTGCAGTAAGGAAAAAAGTAATTTGATTTATTGGTACTGTAAGCATTATGGCTGAAAATGATAACGTAACAGTAGCATGACTGCGTTATGTGAGGAGCCCCGGGCTCTTTCCAGAGCTCTAACCCAGTTTGGATGGCACACGAAAGCTCATCTGGCAATGACAACGGCGTTTGAATGGCACTAAACCCAAGGAACCACACACGGCGCTGAGAGCTGCCTCTCTGGCTGACATTAACAGCAGCTAATTTCTCAATTCTCAACTCACCATAAAGCCAGTGATGAGTATCATGCATTCTAGTAACAAGCTGTACTTAAATTTGATCAGTTTTATCCCTTTTGCAAATAAATGCATGAAGCCAAATGTACTGCATTCAGTTACTGTTATAAATGTCATAATTTCACCCACAGCAGAAGCCATCCCCCCCCCACTGCCCCACTTCTGTTCTGCTTCGCTTCATGCCCACAGAACCAGGTCCCTGAGGAGGAGGAAGCAGCTGTACAGGCGGTGGTAATGCATTTCTGTGCTCAGCCCTTCACCCCAGTGAAGGCTGGAAAGCGAAATGAGGCTTAGCTGAGTTTGTTAATACCAATCATGGTATAAAGGCTTGACAGCTTTCTTTCTCACTGCCTCTGCAAAGCATCCAGGTTGGAACGCCTTCAAGATAACAGATCATTTTGGAAAAAAAATCCTTGCATGCATGGCAAATGACAAATGGTGAGGTCTTGGTGTCTTTAGAGAAGCCCTGCCAACCCACTTCAGGAGCGTGAAGCCACCACATGAAAAGCTACAGGGAAGGTAACGGTGAGCCCAAAAGATTAACAGCCTCTCTGAAGCTGGATGAGCATCAGGGGTACAGCTGCAGTTCTGCTTAATGACCCAAACTCTGCTAAGTTCCCATGACCCCGTAACAATGAGATGCCCTCGCTCTTCCTAGGCTGTAATCATGATTTCTAAANTCACAAGACCTGCTGGGATGCCTGCGAGAATCTCCCCTAGGGCGTGACACAGCTGTGATCCGGCTTAAAATGTTAATGTCTGAAAAACAGATTTTGTTTAACTTGTAGAACCAAGGCCTGATAAAACAAACCAGATATTAAAGTCTGCTAAAATGGGCAGTGAGAGGGAAAAGAGGACAGTTTCTATAATCTTTTTCTGCAGTAAGGAAAAAAGTAATTTGATTTATTGGTACTGTAAGCATTATGGCTGAAAATGATAACGTAACAGTAGCATGACTGCGTTATGTGAGGAGCCCCGGGCTCTTTCCAGAGCTCTAACCCAGTTTGGATGGCACACGAAAGCTCATCTGGCAATGACAACGGCGTTTGAATGGCACTAAACCCAAGGAACCACACACGGCGCTGAGAGCTGCCTCTCTGGCTGACATTAACAGCAGCTAATTTCTCAATTCTCAACTCACCATAAAGCCAGTGATGAGTATCATGCATTCTAGTAACAAGCTGTACTTAAATTTGATCAGTTTTATCCCTTTTGCAAATAAATGCATGAAGCCAAATGTACTGCATTCAGTTACTGTTATAAATGTCATAATTTCACCCACAGCAGAAGCCATCCCCCCCCCACTGCCCCACTTCTGTTCTGCTTCGCTTCATGCCCACAGAACCAGGTCCCTGAGGAGGAGGAAGCAGCTGTACAGGCGGTGGTAATGCATTTCTGTGCTCAGCCCTTCACCCCAGTGAAGGCTGGAAAGCGAAATGAGGCTTAGCTGAGTTTGTTAATACCAATCATGGTATAAAGGCTTGACAGCTTTCTTTCTCACTGCCTCTGCAAAGCATCCAGGTTGGAACGCCTTCAAGATAACAGATCATTTTGGAAAAAAAATCCTTGCATGCATGGCAAATGACAAATGGTGAGGTCTTGGTGTCTTTAGAGAAGCCCTGCCAACCCACTTCAGGAGCGTGAAGCCACCACATGAAAAGCTACAGGGAAGGTAACGGTGAGCCCAAAAGATTAACAGCCTCTCTGAAGCTGGATGAGCATCAGGGGTACAGCTGCAGTTCTGCTTAATGACCCAAACTCTGCTAAGTTCCCATGACCCCGTAACAATGAGATGCCCTCGCTCTTCCTAGGCTGTAATCATGATTTCTAAAACCAGCCCAGGGAAGGAGCACACCCTTGCTGCCCGTGCAGCTAACACTAGCAGCAGTCTGTTACCTGTTACACTACAAAGCCTTCAAAGCAGCAGGGCTAGACACAAGCAGCACAATTTCAGAACTCCTCTTAACTGCAGTCAATCAGAGCAGCTCTTCCTAATGCTCCTAACGATGGGATGATGCACTCTCCGCATCCTCAAGCACTGCCCTCCCAGCCCTTGGCAGAGCCTGGCTAATAGTCTTCAGAAAGGGGTCAACCCATTAGTTCAGTACCTCAAATATTAATAAATGAAATGAGTTCTTACTGCTAACACTGACCCTTGTTACCGCAGCTGAACTCGGGCCGACCAGCCTTTCTCCTGCTACAGTCTGTAAGCAGAAATTCATTCCTTTACAATCTTGTGATCTGCATTTGGTATTCAATATCCTCCACGCAATTGCTGCTGGAGGAGCTGCTCTCCCTTCATTTTCTCGGTTCATATCAGCTAACACTGAGATAGCAGTTATCTCTCCTTTCTCAGGCTGTCCTCTGGCACTGCGGATAGCCCTGTGTGCTGGAGGATATGAGGAAGGAATTACAGAGCTCAGCTCAGCCTCCTGGTTTTTGTTTTGTCCCTTTCATAGCCTCCAAAAGCTCAGCACTCTTCCCTCTGCACCTTATTTCGCAAAATCCACAGCCCACGCTTCTCTATCATGTTCTCCCACCACAACATTCATTTCCCACCCAAACCCAATTTACTATGACTGGTCAAAAAGCACCACCAAGTTAATACCTACAGAGCTTCACCCAGGTGAAGCCCCATACCAGGCACCAGGAGTGCCCGTGCTTCTCTCTTGCAACCCTACAAACTTCTGTATGACAGTGCACACTCACACGGGGATTTCAACTGTTTATGAAGAGGAGCTACAAAATGCCATCCTCCTTACAGGGAAGGGATTGCATCGGCATTAACTGCCTTTCTTCCACAACCCATCTCTTTTCAGCATGCTTCATAATTGCCTTTGGTATTCCTGCATGCACAACAATAAGCATGGAAAAGTCATTCAAATAAAGTTATATGAGAGCAATTAGAACTTCTTTCCTGATCACGTTGTCTTATTGTGTGGAAAAAAGTCACACTTACTGTTGTGTCATGGTAATCACTCAGAACTGACTTCCAGTCCCATGGTGGTATTGCTCTATCGAGAAGTAGTTGAGCCAACTACTTGTCTACACTTCCTTCATCCACATAATAGATGTATTACACTATTCTATACATACACTCGTGTGACCTAAGACATATTTGGCCCTTAAACTTCTATTTAAACTCTTGAATATATTGTGGACTAATAGGACACTCGTACGTCATCGAGTTACCAAAGAACCTCAGTCCACACCATGCGAAATCCAGCAAGAAAACAAGAAGGTGTTAAGAGTCATTTCTTCCATCGGCACACTACCAAAAAACGTGACTGAAAGCTTCAAGTGGGATTAGGAGACAAAGAAAGAAGGCTCCAACCACTGGGAGCATTTCCCCATTGGAGTGCTCTCACATGGATCTCAAACAAAAGCCAAAGCTGCAGCAGTACTGTGCTTTCATGGAGAGGGACTGAGCCAAGCTGCCAGCTTCGGAGATGAGTGCATTTCTGAAGAGCATCGGCACTCCTGGGCATCCTGAGAACAACCCGCCAGCAGCTGAGCCACGTTCTCACAAGGAGACAACCATCTTTAAGTGCTTTAATCCTAGGAGCTTCAGGGGGTGGAACGGAAACCCAGAGCGGGCGGCAACATTTTTAGGATCACTGTGTCTAACATCAAATTCTGACAGTAGCGTGGCCAACATCAAGGCTCTCATGCCACTGCATCAGCCCCTCCTCCCCACACCCCTCCACCATGAAGATCAACACAGCCAAGTTCATCTCCATTTCTGCCTTTATGGAGCATGCACACAGATGAGCACGTTGATGCCCTTCGTGTAGCAGAATTGCCACAGGGGACCAAACCCCACTGACAGATGTTGGGATTGTTGTGGCACGTGGCTTAAACGCACTGCTGTGACTTGCAGCAGTTCTGACATTCTCCCTTAATGGAACTATGCAGATTCTCTCACAGTGTTGTTCCAGTACTCCAAATGAAGCTGCTCAAGAAAACAAACCTGCAGCCCTTTAGGTTGCATGCAGCCACAGGGGGGGTTCCAGTCTGTGACAAAGATGACAACACTGTCTATAGATGGCAGAATCCAATGCTCCAGTCCATTAGTTTCCTACTGACTATGAAATGAAACCATATTGTCAGCACAGATCAAGATGGAGCTCAGTGCAGACTAACTCACATTGCCCAGAGAGATATCCCACCCTTGGAGGCACTCAGGATCAGGCTAGATGGGGCTCTGAGCACCTGATGGAGCTGTAGGCATCCCTGTTCACTGCAGGGAACTGGACTAGATGGTTCTGAAGAGTCTCTTGAGCAGTTCTTACAATCCATATACTTAACCTTGAACACTGCATACAAGCAAGTAGTTAGGAAGAGCTTTGTCAAAAACTAGTTGCTATCTTCACTGAATGAGCACCATAGTCCCAGTAAGACTCAGAGCTAAGAATTAAAGAAAATAAATGCTTAACTGAAAAAAGCTGTTGAGAACAGAGTGGTGCTTTCAGAAAATCATTCCAGTTTGGTACCCCAATTCACTGGTTTTTGAAAGTATTAATTTGGATTACCAAGCATGGAGTAAGGGTAATGCTACATAAACACACAGAACTCTTCTCCCAGCACCAAGGTTGAGCACAGAATAGTGTCTGTAATCAAACAGCAGCAGCATAGAGTCAATAACACACAAGGAAGCTAAGCCAGTCTCCAAAACCTTCATTCAAGAAACCAGTCAATAAGTAGAGTCATTTCTGTACTCCGTGGTCTGTTCCAGATGTTTCACCTGTACATCTACTGAATGAATGTTAATTTTTTAAAGTCTACACACTGCTATTATAAAGGGACTGTTTAATGCTCAATTAGATTGGCAATACTAAGATCATTTTATTTTAAGCTGTATGGATTTTCAAAACACGTACAAATAATATATTCATTACAAAAATTCCATTTACTGAAGTTTCTCCATGAATATACATCAAGCATCATCCCAGCACACAGATAAGTGACTTTTACAGAGCAATAAGCAGTCTTCAGGACAGCCAGTCCTTCAGGACACACCACAATGAAAAGAGTTTTCCTCCCCCTTGCCACATCCAGCATTTAAATGATTTTTTACTAGCCAGGTCTGCAGTTAAAATGCCGTAAGTAAACTGACCGTGGAAGTCAGGAGGCACTCAGAAGGGCTGGAAGGGAAAACAAGCAGTATTTCTCAAGTTTGCTAGTTCAGGGGTAAAAATCCCTGAGGGTCAGAAAAGCAAACCAATCTTCTTTGATGGAAAGATGTTTGTTAAGGGGCTTCACCAATAGCTTGCGAGGATAAATGGAAGATTGAAGAGCAAGAGGAAGACAAAGCGAGCAAGCCAGTCTGGGTGGGTGTAAACGTAAGGCCAGGTGTTGAGGAATGCTGCTGGGGAGCAGCCTGGGAAGCACTTGACAAAAGCTGCCTAATTGCCAGACACAAAGCACGACATATGTATGCACCAACATTGTCAGTAAGGTAGGAAAGACATTACAGTATATGCCAAAATCTGTAAGCCCACTTGATTATAAACAGTACATAGCTGACCTTGAGAGTTGAGCTATAAACAAGATTAAACGAAATGCTACGCTCCCATTTCTAAGTCACTCCCAGGCCATTAACTACTAGAAGCTAGTAGTTCCAAAAAAAGGAAACCAAGAGATCTGTATCTATTCTAGAGTTTGATGCCAGCACAGAATTACTGTTATGTTTACCAGAATAGATTTTTAATTCATCTGAACCTGGAAACTGACCAAGAAGTGTGGCCCCAACCTTCCACTTCACTTCAGTTGCATGGTTGAATTGATTTTCAGTGCTGTTTAACACATAAGCAGGTCAAGCCAACTCGACCAAACATCAGCACACCCATGGTGTTCACTGAGGCTGAGCCAAACCTTCAGAGCATTGGAAGAGAACTGTGGTATTTTCAGGCTTTTAAAACATTAAGAAATCTCTTCTATCTGAAAGAGGCACCAAGCACCAAGCCAAGCAACACTTAGAGAGAAGTGCAGCAAAAATGGTGGAAGTGATCAAGGCGGACCAGCCAAGTATAAAGATCTAAAGGGTAAAACAGGTTTCATGACTGCTGTCTACAACCAGCTACAGGCTTAGAACCATCAGCTACTAAATACTGAGTCTTAAGAGTTCTGAGCAAAGGTTGAATCAACTACCAGCAGGAAGGAGTGACCAAGCCTGAAACTGGGTCACCTTTAAACTGAATAGAAAGCAATACTGATTCTTAAATGAGGCTCTCACAGTAGCTGTGCTCGCTCAGCGGGGTGGGACTTCAAAGAGAGATACTAATAGCATGGGTCCTGTGCTATTTTATCCCAGAATTTAAGTTATTTTCCTCAAGAGGTTACTAGTTAAGTCAAGCAATGCCAGTCCCACTTCCCCTCTTTTGTAAAGGAGCTCAAGGACTGCAACAACAGTGCATACTCATTGTGTGTTAGTTTATGAGAATAAGAGCAGCAAGTTCCCAGAGCTCTGCTGAGCATTACTGTTTATTACAAGGCTTTGGAAAACAGCAGTTGCAGATTAACACACTCCCTTTCCCTGAAAGGCCTTCTCCAGCACGCTTATGATGAGTAAGAAACACAGCAAACTGCTGCAGCTTGACTCGTAATAGCTTTTACCCTATCTGACATTATTTTAGGACATATGTTCCACCTAAGATAGAGATGTGCAGTTTCACAGAAGGACCACTTCTCTTAACAAGCTCTAGACTTCAGGCTTTCGCCCTCGATTTAGGTCACTAGTAATTGGGCGTGTGGAAAATGTGCAGGCTC
Source organism: Odontophorus gujanensis (assembly GCA_013399175.1). Taxonomy (NCBI): domain Eukaryota; kingdom Metazoa; phylum Chordata; class Aves; order Galliformes; family Odontophoridae; genus Odontophorus; species Odontophorus gujanensis. Next base: position 313,362 of record VXAB01001683.1, read on the forward strand.
AGTGCAGTGTTGCTTAATTAATTTCTTAGTCCGTTGATTTGGCAGTTGTCCTACAAAACAGAACAGTTAGATATTTACACTTGCATTGAAAGAATATATCATGACAATACGTTGCCACCCAAAAATAAACCTAACTCTTTCTGTACTAGTGACATAATTTAAATGGCCTGAAGTATAATATAAAAGCAGTTTTAGTTGCTCAGGTGGGACTATCAGCTTGTCAGTTAAAAGGTGCCATTTCTCTTAAATAGTGCTCTGATTAGAGAGAAATAAAACCAAACATTCTACCATGATCTTCTCGTAATGAAGCACAGAATCAACAGGTGCCAGATTCTTGCAGCCAACAGAGTCAGCCACAGCACATTTCTGTCTGGGCCATCATATCCCCACTCGGTCAGCACAGCAACTGTTAAGTCAGAGACACCACTGGGCCCACTTCTGAGCTGTACTGGGCACCTTTTAATACTGTAATTGCTCCTGCAACAAGACGTCTAAAGACAAACTCACCCACTTCACTATTCCTCCTCTCAGGAGGCCCCTGCCACAGCCCTTCAGCTCACTTCTTGAAGGACACGGCGCAGCCCTGCTGAGTCCTGGCCATCCTGCCAAGCTGTGCCTTGGAGCTCGCTTTGTTGCCATCTATTTACTTCATCATGGGTCTCATGTGCTTTAAGGTAGATCTGGCTTGAGCCCAGACAGCAAAGGAGAACAGACATCTGCCTCTCTGCAGGGCCTTCTCTCACTGGTGACCCACAGGGCTGAGTTGCAAAAGCTGTCCAAGGCTGCTCCACACAACCGCCTTACATAACCATCACGGACCTATGTGAACAATGTATTTTGAACCAGGAAGTACTGTTTGTTTTCATGAAGAAACAGATTTTGTGTTTTGTAAAGCTAGCTTAATCTGTCTACCTTGATTTTTGATATAAAACTGTTTTCTGTAAGTGACCTCTTCCAATGCAAAAGGGCTGAAGACTGAAATAAGATTGCTTTAGCAGTACTGAAAGAAGTCCATCTCTTAGAAAGCCTTCCATACAGGGGTACACTCAGATGGCTCTTAAAGTAAAAAACACATACAACAGTATTTGCAAAAAGGCTTCATATAATCTTTTGAGTCCATAAACTCTAAACAATAAATATGAAAATGTACACAGCACATGAGAGCAGCTAAATATTAACCAATTACAAATTGATAATGCCTATACTGTCAGAGATGTTTGTTTCACTAGTGTGATACAACACAAGCTTTACATGTTTTTTCAGAGGAAAACCAGAGAATCAAGTTGATACAGGTGAAGGGCAGACAACAACTAACAAGGCACAGAAACCTCTCGTTGTAACCCTGTAAGGCACCACTGTGCAAATGTGGAAATCAAAGCCTGTAGTGGAAAAAAGGAGCCAAAACATGGATAAGGTAGTTTAACCATGGCCATCCCTTTGAGAATAAAAAGACTTATGAATCTTTATTTACATTTATAGGCTTTTAGAAAATAATGAAGCAGTGACTTGTACTTACCAAACATGGGTCAGAGTTAATTTCACCCATACGACTTCACAAGTGCAACTCAATCACCACCTATACCAGCCCTATTAACAGAGTCCTGCATTTAATCTGGTGCCAAGGGGACAACTGCCCATTTTTATACAAAAGACTTCAGGGATTAGAATGAGAATAAAGTTGTTTTCACATGTAAATAAAAAGGATTCAAAACCAAAAGACAAACAACCAGCAGAATTAATCTAGGGATCTTAATACCCAAAGTTTTCTTTTGTACATCCACTAATGATCAGGGCGCTGACGCTGTACTTCCCTGTTCTGTTACCTACTCAGAAAATCGATCACAAGATAGAAATTGACAGAAACCTTCTCCCTTACTAAAAGCCTACTGATAGTTAAGTTTACATATGGTAAGTTTTCCTTTTCTTTTTTTCCCCTCTTAAGTGTCAGGAAGCCAACTATATTCTGCTAGATGAAGTTTGCCTAGCTACATGTTTCCAGACCACAGAAATAGCTTAGAAATGCAAAGGTTGAATAGGTTTTCACAAGGTAAGAGGGAGCACAATAACTAAAGTTTCCTCTTAAGGAAAGGCTTAGTGTGAGGCACTCCATTTCTCATGAACTTCAGACACACGGATGGAAGATTGTTTTGTACTTGGGAACAATGTCAGTAGGTTGCACTTCCCGCTTCCATTCTTGGAACTTGGACAACTGCACAGCACATGGTTAGGTAATGTGAATATCAAGTTCCATTCAGATATTGGCCAAGTTTTTTCCTATGTGTTTTACTCTCTTTCTTCTATGCTTAAGTACTTGCAAATCTAAACATTCAAGATCAAACACATGACCTGTAGCTCCCATCAATCTGTGGAGCTGCCAGAGAACAACATCAGGCCAATCCATTATATTTTAAACAATAGAGGAACTGGAAGAACAATCTTCAGTAGTAAGTTCACATTCATATAGCTATTTGCTGAAAGGCTACGCCAGCTTAGGCATGCTTCATTCCCTGTGTTCAATCCCATTTTAAGGAAAGAACACTTCGAGCAAACACACTGTAAACAGAGTCAGGTTACAGACTGCAGCAGTCACAGACACCAGTATCACTGATCTGACAGCTTTAAGGCCAACAATTTATAATTGGGAATATATTACGCTTTTTCAGGGCACTTAATATACTGAATAATAGTACTGGGTGTCATTTAGCAAGAGTATATATAATTTTACCATATGTGATGTATACACACAGCTTCAGTTCCCAAAATAGAAAGTTCAAGTTTTCTTGCCCAGATAAAATCAATTTATGAAAGACCACCTGTGTTTTCCTATACTGAATGAAGATCACCATTTCAATTTAGTGCAAACTGATTCAAGTCCAAAGACATACCAACCATACCACTCCTTGATTTTTAGTCACTACTTATCAAGTGTATTAAAAGAAAAAAGAGGCAACTACACTTTTTTATATGCACGCAAAGAACAGCAAACACCTGACAACTAGCATGCTGTTCTAGTCTACATCAACAGAACTTGCTGATATACAAATGATGTTTTGGTCATGCAGCACAGACCCATCCTCAGAAACAATCCATCTTTTAATTCAGCCAGTCTGAACAGAGGAGCCAGATCTCAGCAGGTCATCCGGGCCACTCCGTACTCCAAGCTGACAATAGCAGGCTCAGCTTTTGAAAGCTCTTCCATCAATTCACTGTAGCGATTGTCTGCTGTGTTGCTGCCCTCTATAGTTCTTACAGCATCATTCAAAGGGATCAGAGGCTGATCCTTCTTGAAACACGGAGGGGTTTTCAGCGTCACAGGGGCAGGATGAGCAGACTGCTGATGTTCCTTCAGAAGGACCACATCTGACTGCCCACTTTTCTGCTTTAGTTTCTGAAACAGAGAACAGTTACCAACTGTGAGCATCACTGATCCACTGACGACATTCTGGTTTCAGTGCAGATGAATTCACTTCTTTTGCTCACCAACTCAACTTCTGCAGAACCCTTTATTATACACCCTGGACTAGATATGAAACTAGGTAAGCTTTATGCCACTGGGTAAACTAACATTCTTCCACAGTTTACAACAGATGCTACAAGCACTGTATGCTAAAAAATATGCATGTGAGCAGAAGACAGAAGGTTGCTTGTTAGTTCATAGTGAAGGAGAGATTCTTTCAGGCTTGTCCCTTGTCTGGTTGCTATTAGGACAGGAATGTATTTTGGAGTACAGACAGAGGCCTCAATACTAATAGCAAACAGGGAACTTGCAGCAGAAAAGGAGTCTCTTAGAGACAGAAAAAGCAGCATCGTAAACCTTTATATCCTTCCTAAAAACTTCCTACAAGACCTAACTAAAGACCTACTCTGAAGGCACAGTGCAAGAGAAGAGGGAAAATTTGGGTAAGGTTTTGTTTTTAATTCAAACTGTCTCACCCATACCTGAGAGTTTGAAATAGTTAAACCTTTTCTCTACTTGTTGATGTCTTTACACTCCATTATACCCTAAAACTGAGTCCAGAAGACTTGACTGTTTTTAACACTTTTTTGAAGATGGAGACAGCAGGAATCTCTACAAAAATATCTTAAATCCATTCAGATGAGAAACGCCCATGTGAAGTTCCCACCTTTCAACAAGATTCCAGAAAAATGAGGTTTCCATTCTAAATTTTCAACTTGCTTGTTTTGCATCTTGCTTCATCTTAAATTTTCACTTTGCTTCATCAATTAACAAATTTTAAATAGATCACTAAGACTTGAAATAGAGTTAATATGAAGAGACACTGCTTGCACCTGAGCTACGTGGGTTAGCCACACCTTCTCACTTGATTGCTCAGCCATTGGCTGTGACCTGGAAATTCCCCTGCATGAACCAATGATTGAGCCCATAAGGGGCAAGCTCCTGCTGTTGTGGTGATCCAAAATACAACATACATTGCATTGGACGTACAATATCCATCATGATGTAGGATAGCAAGGTACTGAAGGCAACTGCTGACAGTCTTTTCTTGTTTCTGTTGCACCAGTACTTGATGTTCCTTCTATAGGGATACCTTTTTCAAGGACCAGTAACAGTTCTGGTTTGTGCTCGCCTGTTCCCAAAAGTTCAACAGTCCATCACTGGGTGTCATAGTATTTCCTTGTGGACACTGGAGCATGCTGGAGTGGTGTTATCCCTCCTAGTGGTTCTGTGAAATTAACAGCCTGAAGTGGAGTAGTACAGATGTTTAACAGATACCAGGAGGGGTCTGCCCCCCAGGGTAGGATACAGGCTGTGTTTCTGTCTTGAATCAACACCTCTGCTTGCACTGGAGCACGTCCTGGCCTTCTGTACCACACCCTTTGGTGTGATATCTGAGGCTGGATCACTATATCAGACACCAAGGTAGGGAGGGGGTTCTGATTTGCCACATGGACATGACTGATGTCCCCTCTGCAATGAAAACTGGGGTGTCAGCTACTATTTCCACTGGCCATGTACCGACTACCAGAGAGTTTACCAATTCACCAACCTCCAACAATCTCCCCCAAGGTGCAAGCTGACCATACTATTTTGGCCCTACTTGCACCTTGCAAGGCCATTTTACCTTGTGTTTCCTGACTAACTCCTCAGGGGCAGTGAGCAGAAGATTATTCATGGTGCCAATTTGCAGAAGCATCATTGTCTGTAATTTGTATCCTAAGGGGGAGGTTTAAAGCACTGCGTCTGCCATCCCTTGGTCTCTCATTCAAGTTGCACAGGGTTTCATAGAGTCTCTTGGTCTATTCTTGGTCACCATTGGACTCTGAATCTGCCTTCAGAGTGGCCCTGAAGATCCCATTACATCTTTCTATCAGGCCTGCTCCTGTTGGACTGCACAGGGGATGAAACCACCATTTGATGTTGTTGTCTTTGGTCCAATTCTGCAAAGCTGCATCCATAAAATGTGTACCTTGGTCACTCTCGATGACCTGAGGAATCTCGTGAGATGCCACCAGCCTTTGAATTAATAAATGATTTTCCCCATTGTGTTGGACCAGTGTATAGCCTTTGCCTTAGGGCAGGGTGGGTAGTAAGGGATGCTAGTTTCAAAATTTCTTTCTGTTTACTCTGATGCTTTCTGCCCAATGTACCATAACCAGAGCTACCACACTGGTCTCTTGGTTTTGCTTAAATCACTGTACTAGATACACAAGTTTGGCTGCCGTGTAGGGCATGCCATTATACATAACATGTTCTGGGTGCCAGGCCACTGTTTGGGGGGCACCCCCAACCAGTCTATCTTGCATCTTTTCCATTTTTTGAGTTACAACTGGTTGGATCTCTAAGTTCCACTCAAGCCAGATCGTTTTGAGATCCAACCTTTTAATTCTTTTATTTACAGAATTTGGTTTACGTGAACTCCCTTGTTCAGGGTCTCCAGTACTTTCTAAATATGTTTCAGACCTCCTGCAAGAGAAAGATGAGATTTGGCTTTTTCCCCCATCAGAATTATGACTCAAATTTTTCCAACTCTCTTGCACAGTGATGGATTCTTGTCAGCTAAAGCTTTTTCAGACATAATTAACCAATTTAGTGCCATCCACAGTGGCCACACCACAGCTGATGTAGCCAACTGTTGTTCTCTGGTAATAAGTATGTCAGTGCTGAGACTGTGAAAATATTTAGCCATGAAGGCAGGGGACTCACGGATATCTCCCCCATCCCACAAGGGGCCCCATTTTTCAATTACAGAAGCAATCTCATGTTATAGGGATCCTAAGAATCCTGGAACATGCCCTGGCAGGATCTCATTCAAAGAGATGGTCTTTCCCCATCCAAACACCCCATTACATTACTCAGAAATGTCATTTTAGTATTTTAGAAATCCTGAAATTAGATCACCCCTTCCAACAATAGGTTACATCTTGAGAGGAATGCAATCTGTCTGGAAAGATGCTGCTCACCCTTAATTGAGGGTGAGAAGGGGTGGACCCAGAGTGCACCTCTGGTCATTCAGGTGTATTGCCTGTACCTGAGCTCCCTGGCTTAGCCACACCTTCCCACATAGTGCTCAACCACTGGTTCACACCATGTCCTGGCAGTTTCACTGCACATACATTAGAAAAATTTTGAGTTTCTTAGGAGGAATTACTTTGAAGTTTAGTATCTTAACTGGCATAACAGAGCATCAGTTATACACCACTCATTAATCTGCAGCAGAATCAGGCAAGATGTTCTGTTCAGTCTTTCCTGACTGTTTAGAGCAGTAGACCAGCACTGACAGAAACCTGGTCTTTGTATAACGCTTAAAGACAACAGTAAATCCAATGTATATATCCCACAATTAAGGTGACTTAAAGTTCTGTGTATCAGTATATGAAGTTAAGAAGGACAATAATTAGGGCCTCCTGCTTCAGTAGCCACAACTGAAATAAAACATTTTTACACTTAGTTCAGTACCACAGCTTATAGCTCTGTCATCTAAGCTAAATTCCACAAATTCAACCGATACTAACCCATCTCCAGTTTTGTTTTGGTAGTAGAAGCAGTCTGACAATTTATTTTGCCTTACTGAAGGACTACATTATGCATTCAAGATTAGAAGCATACAGCAAAAGGTGAATCCAACACTATGTAGAGCAAGTACTGGGACACAGACCAATAACATTCATATAATAGCTAGCAGTATTACTACAGGTTTCACACATGAGCTGGAAGAACAAATACGCTTATTTTGTAATACTTACAGCTTCCAGTTCTTTAATGTCTTCCTCCAGTTGTTTATTTTGTTCACTCATATTCATGATAAGATCATACACAGACTGCCTGGGATGCATGCTTCGATCAAACTGATGGTACATATTTCTCCAAAACCTGCACATAGCAGACAGTTTTAACTATGTGTAATATAAATAACATTGAAGAAAAATACTGTATGTAGTTCTAACTTACTTAAAATTGAATGCCACTGTATTAGGCTCCAAAAGAGTTAGATTCGGAGAAAAACTTGGATTATACAGAGGATTCTGGTATTTCTTTTGTTCATCTAGAAGGAAAGGCCACAAGGAATACGTCTTCTCTTTTAACCTTAAGGCAACAAGAGATAAAGATCAAGACACTGACTAGAAGTAAAAAAACCCAGAAGCTATTCAACACAGTAAATCCATCTTGGATTATTCTTTTAATAAGTTACCAGAAAGAGTTAAAATAATTTTTTAGTTCAAGTACTAAGTAAAACTAATTTATTCCTGTCATCTGCTAATGTTGGACAAAAATTTCAGTTATAGAAGAAATAGTGCTTATGCTGTGCAAGTTTTTTCTCACTGTAATGAATGCTTTATAAATACTTAAAGACAAAAAATGTGCTGCTGAAAACTTTCCAGAAGTGTTCCAACTGAAAGCACTGAGACATCCTGTCAATACTTCCAAGACTAATTACTATCAGTTGAAAAGGCAAAATTTAAAGTTGCCTGAAAACAGACTAGGGGAGGAAATGAGGGGATGCTTCCAATTTAAGTGTATCTATTCTTAGAAAAAAGGAGGAAGAAAGATGCCTTGACTTCCCCTACAAAGTAGGGGCAAGAGACTTTCTCCCACAGTTACATACAAAAAAAAAAAAAGCATTCATCATGAAAAAGCATGAAAAGCACTGCTGTTCTTCAACACACTTCAACACCACTTTCTACTTCACCAGTTTAATTTAGAGCGCTATGGAGAAGATTCACAGGAGTTCTTAATCTGCCAGAACAAACAAACAGACAATACATCTGCTTACTTCAGTTCTTCTCTCTCTTTTTGGCAATTTCCAAGGAAGTTTCCAAACTGGCACGAGTGGACATGTTCATGGATCTGAAGGAGGAAAGCTTCATTGTACTCAAAGGCTTGTGGGAACTGCTCAGTCAGATTCCATACAGTCTCTAAAAACTGAGTGAACACTGGCGAGATCTCTTTTGGATCGCCATCCAACTGACCACACCTGGAAGACATTGCATGAACAGATACACTGGTTTAAGTTTACAACTGAGAACAAGTGCAACTATATATTTTTTTTTAAACTTTTTCACTGTGTCAAATTAACATTACAGCATGTTAATTTGACACAGCTCTTGATTTAGAGTGCAATGTCTACTGAAAACAGCTTATTCACTGCAAGATTTCTAGCAACAATACAGAAGTTTAACATACACAAGAAGGTTTTTCCTCTTTTTCTTTAATGCACATGCCCAAATATTAAAGAAAAATGTTGTCTTTTTTGGTAATATTTGTCACTCAGTTCACTGTATACATTTCTTGACATTAGAAGAGCAAACTACCTGTCAGAGAACTTGTGCCCGAAGGAAATCCAGTCTTTCTCTATCAAGACCTAGAAAAAAAAAACCAACAAAATATCTAATGCAAAATTTTACTCTTACATCTACAGAATTAACCTCACAGAATTGTCAATGTACTGTATTTTAAATCTGACTCAATGTAACTACAGTAGGAACAATTATTTATCATTTTGCAGTTCCTTCATTTTGCTGGAAGAATTTTTCTTTCTACAAAAGATTTGCAAGTCCTATTTGTAAAACTACTAAAAAGAGCTTAACAGGCTGACAATCAGAAAACTTCCGTTAAAAGAGACTCATTTTAAGCATACAAACACTGCACAGTTTCACCTAAGTGGACTCACATAAATTAATTACCAATTAACAGAAAATTAACTGCTATGTATGGGAAAAATTTTAGTATTGCACTCCTGCTACTGAAATAACCTGAGATAACCACAGTTATCATCTTAACATTTTACAGCAGTAAAATTGCTAATATCAGCACTAGCTTGTTGTATCACTCCAGTTGTAATATTGAACACAAAAAAGAGCAGGGGACCAATTACTCATTGCAGAAGGCTTCTTAAAAATTCTAATCAAAAGCAAGGACTAAAGATGCATGAAAAGAAAGAAATGATTAGATGAGGTCCTTAAAGATCACAGGCATCCCCACTAGCCATGAGCAGTTAATCCACCAGTTCCTCCTCACTCCAGCTTTTGTGGCTTGTATTACTTGTGGCAGTTAGATTGTAGTGAATACATTGAACTAATTTTGCATGCTAACTACAGCATTTCCATAATGCCTCGCCACACCAAAGACACAGCTGATCTTCCTACTCTGAAATTTTAAATAACCACACTAAAAGCCTTTATTCCTCTCTACAGGAGGATGAAGTACTTTAGGTTGCTAAAATACGCTCAGGTCTCTCTCCATGCAGCTGCATGGAAGGGATGTCACATTTAGATTTTAATGATATTGATTTGGAACAATAACAAAAGTGCCTAGCTGCTAGTTATACCAAATTCTATCAGAATCCTTCTATTTCACAGGTAAGCTTTCTGTTATTTTAGATTGAAGTGGCAGTTATTACATTTCCACAGGGTGCCTAAAACAATCTGCTATTTGTATTTCAGCCTCTTTGGTTATTTCAAATGCAGAGTGCTTCCCCACAGTAAACTATCTGTAATTATAAAAAACACCAGTACAATCACACTGTTCACTTCCACAAAAACATTTTACATTCTTTGGTTTACCAAGGAACAATTCAACAATACAACAGCTTACCATGAAGCCCTTGATTGTTCTGTAATAGGAATCTAATAAGAGAGCTCCAAGAGAACAAACTTGGGATGTCCTATCCCAGCCATCAGAGCAGTGCACCAACACACTCGCGCTCTCAACTGCTATTGCCTGCAAAACATTTGTTTCCTTAGTGAATGTTCTGTGGTTTGCATTGTTCAGACATAACTGAAATATATACAAAAGCTATATTTATCCAAAACATACAGCACAGTCTATTTTATTTCACACAGCAAAAGAAGTATTATGGGAAAAGTTATTAGCTACTAGCAGAAATCTAGGGATCTCTGCACTGAAATGCAGGAAACTCCCTGATTAAGAAAGGAAATCTACCATCTTCACTAAAGGTAACAGGAATGTCTAGAGTGGTTCCCATTTCTGTTTCTACTCCTTATAAAACTAGAAAGATCTTCACAATGAATGCTAAGAAACAAGTTCACTATACATTACAGTGCCAACAGTTGTAAAACAAACAAAAATAAGGACAAGGAAGTGGTCAGCAGCTTCAGCTAAGAATTTAAATCTTGTTAACCCAAATACATTAGGATCACCTGATCTTTAAGAGAAGCACCCTCTTTTAATTAAGGCATCTTCTGATACCTCAGGTAGAAAGAAAAGCATGTTTTGTTTTTTTTCTTCCCCTCACATCATGCCCTCCATGTCATAGGTACCTGGCACTTTAAGTTCATTAAAATCAGTGTCATCTCCTTTCTAAATGAAGTCAGCATAACCAATTTGTCTTCTCTGCAATTACTACCCCGTAAGACCCATTTTTTCCAAGTACAGTAGAATTTTATTCTACCTTCATATTGTTACATAACTACCTGAAAGAATCTCTTCATCTCCATTTCTGGCAACCAAACAGCCTTAAAAAAATAAACCCTAAATGTTAACTAGCATATTTACAATCTCCAACCATAAAGAATCGTGTGGGATTTAAAACAGCATATCAGATGCATGTATTTCAACCCATTCCCTCTCTGTGAAGAGAAGAAACTGTATCTGCAGAGCTTTATATTTTACACAATATTATAGCACATCAACCTGCCCTCAAACAAAAGCAGCATACAAATTACCTTGACTAGAAAGACAGCAGCATCCAACACAGCTTTGATATGACGCAGCCATCCAGAATTCTCCAAACCAGACAAAAAGTCATTGACAGACAAACCCTTTGCGCCACTGACTGAAAGAACACAAGAAATTAGAAAGCTGTAAGCAGTTGCAGCTCCAATGTTCTGCAACAGGAGTGCATTCAGTAGTACAACATAGAAAAATAATTTTATAAGTTGATTTGACATCTCTTTTAGGAAACCACCACACTCAAATGATGAAGAGAAAGGCAGTACAAAGTGTGTTTTCCATCCAAAACTCTACTCCACATAACCGTAAGCAATAACAAGCAATGAGAGTAAGATCTTCATGTATGACTGACAAACCATTCAAAGTAAATACACTGGTCACCCTCAACAGGGAGTTACAACCCTTGTCTTGCTAAGAAAAAGAGGACACGAATACCAAAACAGCTTACCAGAAATACTTACAAATTATTACTATTACTAATGAAAATGTATATATTGTTTGGCTGCAGTTACTTCAAGCAGTCAAAGTGTTTCATCACTCTTCACTAAACCAAGGAGAGCAAAGTGAGTACAGAACAAGGAGGTGATGAACTGAAAACCACACAGATCTGACTGCCTCCAGAACTCAGATACTACAATACCACCTGATCTTCACTGCTCTCCCACAGTGTACTTTAATCCCGCAGCAGGAAGAACAACTGAAGGAGCAGAGAAGAACTCAAAGGCGAGCTGCAAGAGGTATAGAAGCAGACCAGACAGTTTCTCACAGGAATGACTACTAGTTCAGAAATGAGACAGATGACCTAGTCCTTGCAGGTCATCAAGCACCTTCCAGATTTAGAAACTGATGTTTTACTGGTCCTTTAACACATGATTTCAAACACCACTTCACAGTTGCATTATTACCTAAACACAACTAAAAAGATGGAATTTGGGAGTGGTGGAATTTACCAGCTGATACACCTTCATCTGTGTGTGATTCTTAAAGATAATACCTGAAATTGGAATCTACAAAAATACCTGCTACAGAGGAAAGCTATTTTCTGCCAAGCTATTTATTATCCCAAATTACAAACCAGACAGTGCTGTAGCTGAAAGTTAGTAATGGAGACACTCATACAGCAGCTAAAAAATAACCTTCATCTCTGAGTATTAGAGGAAACAAGTCAGCAGGGAAAATCAAGAACAAGATTCACCAAATCATTCTGTGATGAAGTTTCATTTTCACACAAGTACCCTGATGTAACAAAGACTAAGCTCTCAAAAAAAAAATCCCCCCCCAGAAAACTCCCTGTCTTCTGGAGCTTTTATGCATCCACATTACGTGTTCTTTAGATTTAGTTGCACACATTCTCATTTACTGCCTGTTACTCAGGAAGACTCATAATGCTAGTTGCTGCTGAATGTTATAGCAAAGAAATTTCCAAATTATAATAAATTTCCAAGTAATGCACTTTTTCTAAAGCCCACAGGTCTTCCTTATCTACCAAAAAAGAGCTAGCAAAGAAATAGCAAAAGACTGAGATATCCCGGGAAACAAGACCTTATTTTAAAGGGCAGCCTGTAAATGTCAGTAAAATCAGCAATAGCTGTGCCATGCCAGTTTTCTGTGGTCTTTGAAAAAATAAAGTAGTATAACTAGGCAAAAGTTTTGCTTCTCAAAGATCCTCTACGTGACACCATGGAGAAATTTAAGAACTACTGACTCGATGCTTTCAAGTTGCTGACACTAACAGTTTGTGAAGAACTCTCTCAAACTGTGTTTCTGTATATCTGTTAAACCACAACAGCATGTAAGCAGGTCCACTACTCCAGGATGAAATAAAAGCATCCCCTGAAAATCTGGAAATCTGCAGGGAACAGATTGGACAGACAAGGCAATACCTGGAGGCATTATTCCTGACTTCACATCCCTACATTCTGCAGCTTAAGGCTTAAAGCTGAAGCTGTCAGCTACAAAAACAGGTTTCCAGACCTTTATTTGCTTTAATTCAAATACTTCTGTCAAAACAGCTTCTGATCAGCATTTACAGCTTGGTAGAAACACTTTGTCTGGTATCTTCTGTTTCTAGACTCCTATCGTTTTGTAACTCAAGGCAAAAATAAAATAAGTATGCTAAGAGCCATTAATTTTCTATTTTTGTGAATTAACACAGACATTTTATACTACTTAAGGGTGAAATGAAGAAATTGTGTTAATACCTTTGTGCTCAACAATAATTTCCACTCCCTTAAATTTCCCAAAAGAGACAAAGTTTGGTTTTGGCACCATTACGTTGTTCAGCTACTTCACAATAACTATCCTTTCAGATAACTTTGGCCGTGGGGATCAAAAAGACATGTCTTGCATGCATGTGGGCCCGAAGGACTACACTGTTCCATTACACCTTCCATTACACCTATACTCAGGCAGCAGTGGCAGCACAAGGTGACTGGATCCTGCAGCCAGAACCTGGTGACTGAAGCACAGTATGTTAAGATAGATCATCTAACAATCTAAGCAAAACAAAAAAAAACAAAATAAAAAACAACAACAACAAAAAACAACCCAAGACTCTACTACACTCCATTTAACTTTCAAAAAACTTGGTTAATACAATTCTATCAACAACATATATGCAGCAGATCATAATAGGAATTCTTTGCCCTCCAATATTTGCTGCAGAAATGTTGCTTCTTGACTTAAGCAATACCTTTTTTGCTTATCTGAATTCAAACTTTTCAGACATTATACTCCCAAATGAATACACAAAGGTCAATTTTTTGTTTAATAGAACAGCATAGACACAAATATAGTCTAATCTTAGATTAGTTTTGTAGAGATGGACAATCTGCCCATCAGGGGAGCTGTCATCACATCCACACTCAAGACTATTTTGAGAAGCTCTGTTCCATTGTATTATAGGGCCTCTACAGCAGCAGCTGAATCAGAAGAACAGACTGCAAAGCCCTCTAACGTGTTCCATTAGAGAAAGACATTGCCAAAGATCCTGCCTATAGTCCATTTGCAAACAAATGTCTGCTCAACCCTTTCATTAGATTATGAAGGAAGCCAGGCAGACAAAGAGCTTAGGATCAGAAACATGCTGAAAGAAGAACAGTTGCTTGTTATAATAAAACTGAGTACAGTCCCAGTTACAAAGATTTGAAAGAATAGGGTCATCACACTGCTGATGACAGAACATTCAGTTCAGCGTATCTAGAAGCAAGCTCAAATACAGAAGTTAAATGGTATTTTCCTCATTCGAGGTTATGAATCTCTCACAGCATTTCCTTTCTGATCACTTTACTGACACTCTATTTCAACAGACGTCTATAAGGTTACCTACTGCATGCCTCTTTAAGTTTTCCAAGTCGTTCCTACCACTAGAGATACACATTTCATGCGTTCCATGGCAGATATAATTCCATTTCCCCTCTTCTCCCCTTCCAGTATCCCAATAGGTATCCAACAACAGCTTCCTCACATTAGGAAAAGCATTTGAAAGTATGGAGGAAATCCAGCACACCCACTCCATCACCTGAAATAGCTTCAGGTTTTAAATTTCCCTGTTAAAAAGAAGTAAGCTACTAAAAGACATCCCTGAAAGTCAACAAGACTTAGCTGAGAAGATTCACGGTGCAACTCAGATTAAAACTCTTCTGGATAGGAACTCAGTACAAACACCAGTAACAAAAAAAACTGCCAGGAAGTGGCAGCAACAACTGCTAGCAACAACAGCAACTAGATTAAAAAATCCAAGAGATCACAGACTTCCGATCAGTTGTCTTATTATTCAACAGTGAAGTGATTTAGCAAACAAGCTCTTACTGCAAAATCTGTTTGGCAACACATATAAATGAGGGAATCTGTGATGACAAACCAGAAGAAACATCTACTCACAGACAGGCATTCAGCAGAACGCTTCTGAATTATACCAGCTGAACAGAGCTGGGACAACTGTGTCCATTTACCCCAAAACTTGCTTTTGAGAACAATTATAGAACTGCTGAGACATTACTATGGTTTTTTTTTGCTGTCCAATTCACATGAACCAATTCTCCATACAAGTTGGATCAAAAGATATTCCATCCTTAAAGAAATGTATTCTTCCAGACAAATATATGGTAAGGATCTGTTGTAAGATGCTTCACCAAGTGGAAAGGTGAAGTCTAAAGCTTAAATGTGATGCATATGCTTGTGCATCACTTTCTTACACAGGAGCAGCTATTTTAAAACAAACCAAGATTTATGAGTTAGTTCTCTGAAACTGAAGAAGAGATTTGCAAGAGAAATAGGGATTACCCCATACTTAAAAAAAGAAAAATTAATAACTGAAGTTCAGGCTCACACTGCTCATCTTTCCCTCCAATAAAGCATATGCAGGAATAAACACAAAAATATGTAATCAAAGCTCAAGTAGTATTCCACATAAAATGCCTGAGAAATATGTTAATAGTAGATACAGGCCCAACAGAAATGAAGCAAGACCACACCACTGGCCTGGAAAATTTCTTCACCAACATAGCCAGAACATCTTTATCAAGAGGGACAAGTGTAAGCCTTCCCCATGGCTGGAAATTTAAGGATAATTCTAGAAGGCAAGAACTTATATATATATACTATTAGTCATATATGCAAGTCTAACTTCTGCCACTGTACTCTAATCACAGCATTAATATTTCACCAAGCATCTTAGATTTGTTTTCAGCAGTTTACCT
This sequence comes from Odontophorus gujanensis, assembly GCA_013399175.1. Taxonomy (NCBI): domain Eukaryota; kingdom Metazoa; phylum Chordata; class Aves; order Galliformes; family Odontophoridae; genus Odontophorus; species Odontophorus gujanensis. Next base: position 329,214 of record VXAB01001683.1, read on the forward strand.
TAGTAAAACATTAAGGGAACTAATTAGAAAAATGCCATTAACGCAGATTTCTGCCCCATTGCTCCCACCATACTGTGAACTGGGTCACTTGGTTCCCCCCCCCTCCCTTTCTAGCATCCATTCTGTAAGTAACACCCATAAGCACAGGAGTGATCCACCAAGACAGTTCAAGTTCTGTACAGACCACACAGTTATTGCAAGTCCTACTCAAGTGCTCTGTGAACAATTAGTATTCTATAAACAAAGACGCATGGATATACACACCATTTTATGTACATTTGTATTCACATGTCTGTATGTATATATGCACATATGCTTGGAAAAGAAAGGTCATTCCCATGAGCCACTGACAATTAAGTAATTAAGTTCACACCAAACAGGTGCTACTCAGTTCTTCCTTCAAAGTAACACCATTCATTGCATTTGCAGTTTAACAGTGAAGGTTTAAGGTAGTTCACTACCAGAACAGAACACAGTCAGCTGGTGCTAAACGTGAAGCTTAGATAAAATACTGAAATCTCAATACAGTTTAAGCTATTAAGTATGTCAGAAGAATACTCATTTCCCTATGCACTACTGTAGCACAGTTAGAACATACCTTCCAAAAGTTTTTGTAAGCTGGATCTCATTACATGAATATTTTCAATTCCAACAAACTGGAACCTAATGTTAGAGTAGTTGTCTTCATTTTCGTAGCCCTTCCCAGCAGCTCTGTTTGCCATCGCATTAAGCTTAGAAGAACAAAGTTGAAATAACAAAAGTCAGCACTCAAAATAAAATGTCAAATTAGGAACTACAATCATGCAATTTCACTGTAATACAAATCTTTTCTAGAAAATTAACAGTTTGTTAAGCATTCAAGTATAAGAAAGGCATAGTACACAGAAACTAAGATCTACATTCAAAGCTGATGCACCTGAACAATGCATCTGAGAATTTCCTGTTCTCTCCTCTGCATCCCCAGCAATAAACCTTTATTTATTTCAAAATAAATCTGAGAGAAGACACTGCAAGTGACCTAAAAACAAATAATTCAAACCCAGATTTAACCATATATATACTTTTCAGGTACCCTAAAGAAGTCATTTTTCAGAAGAAACTAATACACTGCTCACAGCTCTAAGAACTACAACTACAAAAACCTCAGCTGCTCAACTTCTACCAGCCAGACTTGCTGAAGCCTGCTCATAGTGTAAATCGTAGTGTAGAAATTTCACTTTACATTCTTGTTTCCTAGCTCTTCTACTGGGAGAGCTGAATGAAAAAAATACCACTCTAAATGCAAATGGTCTGACAAGTGAAAGTTGCAGCTGTTAACTTCAACACAGGTCAAAAATACAACAGAGTTCAATCTAATTACTGTTTAAACACAACTTCAGCATGCTACAACAAAATTCCTCATACGTCTTCCCAACCAAGGCAGACAACAATGGCAATTTTTATGCAGTGTTTATGCAAGCCACTGCACTCCCTGTTGTCCTAAAGGAACCTCCAACACAGCTCACCGCTTCATAGATTTCATTCCTAGCAGTTAAAGCAGTTTGGAACTCACTCTGACAACTCATTTCTTACCTGCATTTTAATTATATTTTTAAAGGCACCTCCTTAAAAATGCACTAACATGCTCCAAATTACAAAATCATAGAAAAGTTACTTCAAAAATAATGTCCTATTTTACTATGTTGGTCCACAACATCAGAGGCAGATGCTGGTGGTATGGCAGTAGAAGCTGAACCTTTCCACCAGCATTCTGTTATGTTCAATTGGTGTGTCACAGATGGCAGCAGAGGGGCCCGCTGACAAAACTATGCCAGACATGGAAGTGCATATGAAGCAAAGGTGCATTACTGAATCTCTCCACAGAGAAAAGATTGTATTCACTGACATGCACTGACCTTTGCTGAACATTTCTGGAGATCAAACAGTGAATGTGAGTACAGCACATTTCAGCAGTGGTAACACCAATCCATATTCTGCAATCCATGCAGATTTTCTTTTGTTTAAAAAAAAAAGTGCAGCATGCAGGCTCTTGTTTATCATTAGTAAAAATGCATATCTACTGGTGGTGCCTACATTGAAAAACACTGTTTGGTAGCTGAGTGTTATTGTTTTCTATCTGTTGTAGTTTCCATTGAAATAAATAGGAAGTATTCCTTTCAGAGTGACCTATATAGAATCATTTTGCTTGGAGAAAATCTTCAAGCTCAAGTCCAACCATCATCTTGATCAGGTATATGCATCTCACTTAAGAAAGCAAGTGCTTAACCACTTGAATACTGATGCTTATTCTTACCTTTAAGAAATATAGCCATATTTAATACGTGACTTGGAAAGATTAAGAGTTCTCAGTACTCTCCTAACATGCAGGAAGACAGACTAGCCTGTAGACCCTACCTACCTTTGGTCTAGTGTCCATAACATACATGAATCGATTTGAAGGATTTGCTTTACTGATGGCTTGCAACATGTGTTCATCTTCCAGGCACCTGGCACTGAAGCCTGAGAGAGGTTGGCTGCACCTGCAAATTGCAGCCTACAATAGGAAACAAAGAACAAGTTACATCAGCTTAATATCAGTAGTTGAAAAACACTTCCCATAATTTTAAGATGATATCTAAACAACTTTATTTGTCAGACATCCATACTGAAACTAAAAAAAAAAAAAAAAAAAAACATAGGAATTCTAAACTGCAG
>VXAB01001683.1:332103-431798 GCA_013399175.1 Odontophorus gujanensis
TTAAAAATATTTATAAACAACTTTATTTCTCAGACATCCAAAAAGAAAAAAAAAAAAAAAAAAAAAAGCATAGGTATTCTAACCTGCAGACTTCAAAACAGACAGAGCCTACAATCCCATCAAAACACTTTTACCAGACCTATTCATGGGGACAAGGAACTAGTTTACATAATGAACTTAAACTACAAAAAATTCAAAAAGTACAGGCTAAAAACTTAGAAAGAAGCACTTCAGTACCTCAATAAAGCAAATTACTCGATAAGAAAAATTACAGTTTTACTACTTTACGTATGGTTTTATTGTTTCAAGTACATGTTACAATCTGATATAGTTTTCACCATGTCATTTTTGACAATTTATTGGCTTTGTGAGGGTATCAGGCACATTTTTTTCCAATTAGTTATCACCTTCAAATGTATTCACTGGTTCAATATTTATCATTCAAAATTCAACTCACCAAGCTGACAATCCTGCTCTCCCCTCAAAGATACACCTACCTAGACACAGGCAGAATTTGCTTCATACCACTGTCTACCCAACCTTGCAAAATCTTACTTTTCACTCCCTAGCTCACTTTTCTCCTTGCAGATTACTCTTTAATGGATAAATTATATTCTTTGGAATGGTTTTCTTCCCCTTTGTCCATTTTGACATAACAGTCTTCACTCTCCACCTATCAAGAACTTGACAAAAATCTATCTTCAGCTGGTCTTAAGGTCAGTTTCTGAAACCTTTAACAGATTCAAATGATTACTGAAGGATTTCCTTTAAACCAGCTTGGCTTAATTCAGCATCTTGTTAGACACTACTGATGTCAACCCTACTTAAGGTTATCACGAGTTATACCGTTGTAATTCAAGACAGTGTACTTGCTTGCTTATTTACCCCTGAACTAGCAGCAAGTGTTGAGAAATACTTCTCAGACCATTTGCATTAAGAAGAAAACGGACTATACCTTTTTATCTTTATGATAATAGGACAACACGGGGAATCTTCCTTTGCTCCTGAACTTGGAGCTTCCAACAATTATGGGCTTGCTTGCAGTTCTGGGAACATAAAGTTCTCTAGGATAGGTTTCACAGATCTGAAAGACACATTTGAAACATATGTATATGCACAGGGCACAGATCTGTTATTAGATACAAAAATCCTACGCTAATTTTATTGCACCCAGTTTAACAGCAGTTAAGGGAAAAGAAAGGGAAAACTCCAACGTAATTCTCTATATATGTGCAAGTATTGTCAAAGAGAAAATATAGATTAAAAGGTATCAATGAAGGCCAAATCAACAACCAGTTACTGCTGAAAAGCACTGCTATATTGCCACTCAGCTTAAGAATACAATGTGTTGATAGAACTGTTGAGTATGTGTTCCAAATAAGATCCTGAAGCTACTCCCACTGTTTTTTAAAGTTGCAGACTACAAAGACAGACAAAATCTATTCTGGGAAGCAGTTGTACCACCAGAGCCATCACCTACCATATCCAGCACTGTATATCCTAAAGTAGAATCCCTCTCAGTTGAGAGAGGAGAAGGAAACTGCCCCTGAACTCCTGGGGCAATTAAGTCCACTCAAACAGCTCCAAAGAACATATGCATCCATGGATGCATAACTCTATGTGGGGGCTTTTAAAATTAAAAAGAGTTGTGAGACTACTGATTAAGAAGTTAAGTCTTTCTACCTTTAAGTTCTTTGCTTGTGTTGCAAGCCAAGTGATTCCACAGTATTGAGTTTTCTACTGGACCAGAGAATAAAGAAAAAACAGACGCAGAGCAAATCACTTCTCATTTTTTCCACTTCAACCCTTACCTTATAATCTCGATTGGCATCAGACAACTGCCAGTAATCATTTGGCACTCCCATTCTCTTATACTCTTCTGCTAGATCAATAAGCTGCCAACCTTTGACTTGCTCAGATTCATTTTGCTTTGGATTATAGGAGAAGGCATACAGCTCTTCATATTTTGCTAAACGGTGAAGAAAAATAAGACCATGTAATGAGCTGTCCCCAGAAGTGTGGGTAGAAAAGGCAGCACAGTTGACAAAGCTTAAAGCTTGAACTGAAGAAAAATCAAAGAATGATTTGGGTTGGAAGGGACCTTAAAACTCATCCAATTCCAACCACCCCATAACACAGGAAGGAAAACCTCCTCCTCCATCACACTGCCCAGTGTCACTATCCAGCACCTTCAGAGCCTCCCTGGACAGCCCATCCCAGTACCTCACCATTCTCAAAGTAAAGATTTTCATCCTAATATCTATTCTGTATTTTCCTTCTTTTAGTTTAAAGACACACAATTTCAGGCTTCCCAACTCTCAAACATTGGAGTTAATAGATATTAGTCACTTGTAAAATATTTGTTCTTCAGCTTCTGTACAGTTAACAGATAAATCTGGTCAAAGGTAGATAACGCAAACCCTCCTCAAAAAACAGGCTGTATTTTCATAGGGACATTTGTGAAGTAATTACAGCAAATTATTAGAAAAAGCTTCACAAGAGCTGGAAGAGCAGACGTCATCTTTAGAGGTGAGAAAATGTAAATCTAACGAACATTAAAATCAATGCTAAAGTTTTCTTAAAACTGAAAAAGCTGTCAAAGTACTTCCTTGATTTCTCTAATACACTATTCATGTTATGTATCACACCATTTTACATTGCTGTACATATGAAGAGGCACAGCAGGCCACACTAAGTGACAGAAGTCACTATTAAAACTAAATTGATAGTACTATTTTAGCATCAAATCTTCAGCTTTTTTTTTTTTTAACTTCCACTATATTAGTAACAAATTAATACTTGTTTAATAGCACTTAACCTATGAAATGCACCAATTTAAAGATCCTATATGTATTTACACTCCTAATTCTAATGATAATGTTTGAAATGCAGAATCTACAGGAATCTCACTTTCTCTTGGACAACATCAGTAAGTTACAAACACCAGACAGCACAGTAGTTGATGAATTTGTGTACAGACCAATACTTCATTAATAGTACTCTTTTACAGATTAAACTTGTTTAATGCACACTTCTCAAAAAATAAAATAAAATAAAACAACCCACAACTCACACATGGAATTTTTCTCATCAACTTCTTACCCAGACATATATTGCAAAGTCTTCTACAACAGTTAGAAGTCTCACCTGTTCTTGACAGCTGGAGTAAGGAGTTATAAATGTCATGGCAATCTCTCTCTCTGGGAACAACAAAGTGTACTGTTCTGAAGTTCTTACACTGGATGACAAGGGGGCAGCCAGAAGTAGTCAAGGGAAGCTTTTCCACTGCAGCAATGTGATGATGTAATATCTAGGGCATACAAGAACTCACACCATAAGCATGCCAGTGAAAAATGAGAACAGCATACTACATTCAAGATCAGAGATTAAACTCTGCTGAATATGGACTTTTATTAGATTTGTCAATCTTTTAGTTATAAAAAATACATTTAGAAGAATAAACCCAATTCTGGCATTCTTCCCTCGTACTATGAAGTGTCACCTTACATTAAAATACAAAAACAAAATTAATAATACATACCCTTATAATGTAGAAACCGAGAAGTAGAACTCCACTGGGGTAATTCCTATAGCTCTGCTAACTGAACAGATTATTTGGGCCCCACCAAAATAATAATAATATCATCTACTGTGTTGATGTAGACGTGACGGTCTTAGCTAAGTGACTTTCAGCTACTTTTACAAAAGACTGTCACAGTAATGGATATCTGTGATAAATCTACAGAAAGTTTGAGAAATGCATGAGAAAGTAACAACTGTTCAGTCCTGGGAAGAAAGCCACAGATACATTACCTCATCTGAACAAGATGTTCTCAACAGCATTTCAATTACTTCACCAAAAGAATAATCTCATCCTCATAAATATTGATCAGAATTAGTTATCTGAAAACTACAATGCTAATTATGCATTTATAAAGAGAATATACTCCGGAGAGACATTATACTTGATACTCACATTGTCATCGCATAAACATAGTATTCAAAGTACATGTTTAATATCACTGACGTAAGACCTTAAAAGCAGTGCACAAGCAGATAAAAACAAGGCTTTCCAACTAAATTCTCCAACACCTCCTTTCATATGAAAGAATAACAAAATTGTACACTGTACCCAATAACGCATCACTAAAAAAAGCTACTTCACTATGAAAACATCAAGGCACACCCAGGGAAATGAGATTTCATTCTGGAGAAGCACAGACTGGAGGGCAATGACCCCAAGTATCTCGCAAGAGTGCAATTTAAGTTATTCAGTTAATATGATACCATGAATATGGAGAGCGCAGGGAATAATTAAACTTAGATAAACATTTTAGTAAACAGTCAATGTTTAAGAAAAACAAAAACTCTCAAAAAGCCATAGGTACTTGTTGTCCTTACCCAAGTCTCTCTCTGGTTTGCATCTATGAATAACAGGTGAGTTGCTGTAAGGTACAGAGTTCCTGTCAGAGACTTATTGCTGGTGCTGAACCTATCCAGTAATTTCACATGCTCTACCTGTAAGAAAAATATAGCAGAAAGCACAACTTAACTCTTAGCTGCTATGGTTATTTACTAGTAGAAGAGATCAAGGTATTAGGGTTGTGTTGTTTTTTGTTTTTTAAATTGAATTTCCAAACATGTAAAATGCTGTATTTTGTGGGAGCAATCTCACACATTAACCATTTTTTGTTATTCACATCAGCACTGTACTACCAGCTCATCTCAGATCCACACTTCTCCAAATGGCTGGCTGTACCCTCATTACAGCTACAAAGATAATGCTCTCCTGACTTCTCCACTGCTGTTTATATCATCCCCAACTTTGAAAGTTTCAATTACAACAACTTTTTCCTCTGTTAGAATAAACTGAAATGCAAACATATTAGAAATGGAAAAATATCTCCCAGAAATGCAGGGACTGTGAAGTCTCTTTGCTTCAAATGTGAGCAAGTTTGAATCTTCCAAGGACACATTTCTTCCCATGGTATTCCATCAGCATTGCTTCAGTGTAAAGCAATTTTCAGATACCTTTCATCTTATCTGGTGCTCCTAACCTTACTGGTTCATTTGCTTTGTTTAAGACAACCAATATGTGATCCCATGTGCACAACAAGAGGAAAGGAGCACAGTGAATAGCTTATGTCTATGCAGTCCTGTATTTCTTGGCAACACTGGCTCATTAGTACCAATTTAAAGCCCAAAGCTTGATGCTACTACATTATACCCGTGACAGAACTCCAAAGGCTTTCAACCAGCAAGATCAGCACGCAGATCCAAGTTCACCTCTACATGTTGATGTTAGGTAGGTCTCAATTAACATGTACAAACTTAATTGCCTACTAAAAATACATACAAATCACTAAAAAAATTGTCTTTTTAGTTCAGTCATCTCTTGCAGTCTAGTGAAGTCTAACTTTCTTTTCAGAAACTAAATAAAAAAATCCATGTAATGCATCCAAAAGAGGATGCAGGAAATGCAAGCATCAGCTTGCAGCCCCTGCTACTACAATATTCTAGATTTGGAAGGAAGAAAAAAAAGGAAATAAAGAAAGTTGCATATATCTGTACCTCAGAATATGTTATGCTGTAATCAGCAATGTACCAGTGCTCAGATACAGAGACCATAATCAATATAATAGAGTGCAAACGTGGAAATTACTATCAGCAGATCTGCACTGCACTCCCAGCAAACTGACAAGTGCACAGAAACTGCTCCAGCTGTGTTACAATAATAGAGACCACAGAATCTAAACATGCAAAGTTCTCTTTCCCTTCATGCAACAAAACAGTTATTCTCTAGTTATGTGAGGTTAGCATTAGCACTCCACCTCCTTAAAGCCTTCACACTCTGAAAGCCAATTTCTCAATGTACTTTGCTTGTAGACAAAACGTATTTTAGATACAGCCTCCACAGATGGTACACTCAGTTAAACCTGACACAACCAGATCTAATGGGTACTCAGCTAAATAAGCACACACCAATTTCAGGGACACATTCGCTTTATTTATTTATTTTTTTTAAACTGTAAAGCTCAGCAAAATCTTTGCTTAATTTTGAAGAGAATGGATTCATAAAATACTGAAGACAGCTGTAGAGTTTTAGCACATTTGCAAACATAGTTCAATTAAGGAGGCAGAAGGAATATTCTGGCAGTAACTAGCACTAACAAGTCAGTGATACAGATAACTTATAATCAGATACCTCGATAACATAACCCAATTCCTGTGTAAGAGAATAACAGTATAGCTTGTTAGGACTAGGAGTTACAGATTAAAGACAAAAAAAATGTAGAAATATTTCAATATAACAGATTAATTTGTACAGAAAGAAAAGCTAAAACTCCCTGTAGTCTTGCGTTAAAAATGCTGAAGAATCGCATTACATCAATTAAGTAGACAAAAAAACCCACAAACAACAGTATCATTCAAAGACATAATAACCACTTAGTACAGCATTCCCTCAAATTACATGGTGCTGTCCCTTTCACCACTGGAATCTCAGCCTTGCAGACTCATGGTTGGGATTCAGAGGTCAAGCTAAGTCAAAACACCTTCACTGGAAAAGCCATCAGTATTTGCACTAGCATATTTGACTTTGAGTCTACGAACAGATTTGACCTAAGAAATCCCAGTCATTTTCACTGTATTTTAAAATATTTTTAAGGACACTTCACTTCTAAACTTCCATTGAAAAATCACAACATTCTCATTTTCCCCCCAACTATTTATGACATATAAACTGTTATTCATTTGTTATTACCTGAGCATAAAACTCACAGACAGGAGTGATTTTTAAGTTGACCTCACTTTCTTGCTCGACATAATCTGTAGGACAGCATAACTCCATCAGAAGCCCATCTTTTTGTCAGGCGGTTGTGCCAACAGTTCAAAAATAATTACAGCATTTCCACAAAACAAAAGTGAGACAGAGTCAAACCTATTTCATCACTTTCTCTGAGGTGTCACAGATTTCCTGCACAGCAGTTCATTTGTGCAAGACTGCACTGTTATTTCAAGCTTACTACTTCAGCAAAAGTTGCCAAAAGGCTGTGAGAAGCAGTCAGATTAGGAAAAGCATATACATCTCACAACAGTCAGAATGAGGTCCAACTCCAATCTACACATGCACAGACCTTGTATGGCACTTAGGGCAGAGACCAGACTTAAGTAATCATGCCTCCTATAACTGCAGTGATCACAATTACTACAAGCTAGTATACATGTATTTTAAACCACCTGGATATTCAAGAAACCATTAGTTTATAAAAAATTAAGCAAGTATCACAATTACAACCAAAAAGTCACGTTACTTTAAGCAATAAAATCCATCATTTTAAAGTAGATTTTGAGGGCAGGGGAGACACATGAACTATACTAACCAAATCAATTGTAGGTCCGGTATCCTACAGCTTGGTTACAGTGTCTAGTTTTCTCTTTCACTAGTTACATTGCTCCATAAAGGATTTTCCCAGCAGGGTCCCAAAATACACACTAACATGATGACTGGGTGCAAAGAAGTCAGTGACCTGCAGCCTTTGTAACCTCAAATTCACATTTGAAACTTAAACATCTATTCAGATAACTGAGATATTTTACTTCTAGTCTAGTTTTTGTTTTGGAAATACTGACTGTACTAACACAGTATCACGTTTCCAGACAAAGAGTGTTAAGTTTATGAATAAGTAGGCTGATAAAGAAACCTCATTTCCAACCTGCCAATTTAGCAACAAAGATCTCAATCCAGTTAACTGAAGTGTTAGAGCAGCTCTGTTAGAGATCATCCTACAGTTTTAAATATACACACGTATGTACGTGCAAAAAGAAATAAGACAGATTTTGTATCTAGTCTTATCTCAGGTATTACTCCCTCAAAATTAAAAGCAGTTTCCTTTATATTGGTTATATATTTATCAGACTCAAATATGCGGAGACAGTGATAAAATAGTCCACAAACATAGACCACGGTCAGGCTGCCAGGCTGCAAACTGCCTGGACGGCGATTCCCAAGGCACCACAGAGAAAAAGGCGGCCCTCACAGAAGACTCAGCAGTTCGGGCTGACGAGCAAGGTAAGAAAAACACTGCTAAAATATGACTTAAAAAGAGCTTGGTCATGTATATGTATGAATATAAACTATATTTTTTTCATCCTAAAGGAAATCAATAAGACAAAAATAGAAGGAAAATAAAAAAAAGAGGCCCACAACGGGGACAACTCAGCCCGAGCCGCCCTCACAGCAGCCTGACACAGAGGCCCAGCAGCACCCACCGCCCCGGAGCCGCTCGCGAGGCGGAGGAGGCACCAACGCCCTCACGCACCGGCGGGGCAGAGACGCGACGAGCCCGAACATAGCCCGATGCGCCCCACAAGCGACCACCCCAACTTCAGCAGCACCGCCGCTCCTCCCTCGGTGCCGGTAGAGAGGCTACGGTACCTTGGTGGTGCGGATGTGCTCCATAGCGGCCCCAAGCAACGCAGCCACAAACACTGCGCGCCGCTGCCCGGCCGCGCCGGCTGACACCTACTGCCGCTTCCGGGGCGGGGACGAGCTCGCCCTAACTGCCTGCAGCGCCCCCCAGCGGCGGGAGGGGGCGCATGCGCCTTCCGGAGGCGGTGTCATATTGGGGCCGGGAAGGGGTGGTGCGTGAAACTGTAGAGCTCCATAGTACTTCGAGGAATCCTAGTGAGAGCTGTAGCCTGGGAAGAAAGGAATGACGATGCTGTGCTGGGAGCCGTGGAGCTGTGCTGGAAGCTGCTATTAGGGAAACTGTAGGGAAAAGAATCGTTCCCCGGCTCCCCAGCCCTCGTGTGGAGCACAGCCCTTCACGGTCATTCCGTCCAACCTCACCGCATCCCCACCGTGCCCGCTCACCGCTTCTCTGAGTGCCTCACCCACACGGTTCTTGCAACATCTCCAGTGGCGCTGCTCCTTTAAGAGAAGGCGGCCGCGGCGCCGCTATCCCGTGATGCATTGCGGCGGGCGCGCGGAGGCAGCGTGCAGTGGACCCGGGCGTTGGGAGGCGTTGCGGGCCGCCATGCGGCGCTGAGGCCCCCGCCGCCTCGCCGGGACACCGCAGCCGTCCGCCGCCGTCTCTCAGCTCCGCTGTGCCGCCATGTCTGCGGGCTTCTCCTTCGGCGCGGGGACCCTCGGCTCCGCGGCGGCCGCCGCTGCTGGGGCTGGAGGAGGAGGCGGGGGCGGCGGGTTCTCCTTCGGTACCACCGCGCCGAGGTAACGCGGCCCCTCCCCGTGGTCCGGGCCGTGCTGCCGGTCTACTCTACCGGCCTGGGTGGGCCTTGGGGTGGGCGGCCCCGCGCTCGGCTCTCTCGGCCCTTTTCCGGCCGCGGCCCCGCCGGCTGAAGGGCCGCTGGTAGCGACGCGGCCTCGGCCCTGTGCCCAGTGCGTGGGGGCGAAGGAGAGCGCTGCCGTTGAGCGCTGTTCCACGCGTGGTTCTTCTGAAACCCTCTGAGCTCGAAGGGGTCTGAGGAGTAACTGCTGAGACTAACAGTAGGACGAGGGGAAGTGTTTTTATGTTGAGGGAGGGAAGATTTAGGTTGGGTGTCGGGGGAGCTCTTTACGATGAGAGCGGGGAGGTGCTGGAATGGGCTGCGCTGAGAGGTTGTGGGTGCCCCGTCCCTGTAGGTGTTCAAGGCCAGATTGGATGGGACCCTGGGCAGCCTGGTCTAGTATTAAATGGGGAAGTTGGTGGCCCTGCTTGTGGCAGGAGGTTGGAGATTCATGATCCATGAGGTCTCTTCCAACCCGAGCCGTTTTGTGATCTGTGATTCTGAGTTCCAGGGTTGTTTTTCATATATGCATATACAATTGTGATAGTGCATACTGTTCCTTCTGATCTTGTTGCTGTGCTTCTGTTGAGGGTTCGGGCTGTTAACAGTGGAGCTTCGGAGCTTTTTCAGTGTTTTGGAGTCTTCCCAAATCTGATAGTACCCAACTTCATGCTGTAACATAAATGAGCTCCTTGGGACATTAATTGGGAATGAGTATATTTCCAAATGCCTGCCCCCAAGCATTGGTAGGAAGGGGACAGGGAACCTTCACAGAACTCTTTGAGTTAGACCACCTTTAAAGGTCCCTTCCATCATCCAAGGGCGTCTTCTGGAGGTTGGTGGCTGCCTGTGGTCGAGGGTTTGGAATTTGGTGATCCCTTCCAACCCAAGCCATTCTTGGATTCTGTGAGTTACAAAGGGCATTCTTACTGTTTGGAAGCACATACGGGAAGGGCAAGGCTTCACAGTCTCTTCTGATACCTTGATTGTCTTGTCCTCACAGATTCATGATGTTTTTTGTGCTTAGTCTTTTCCCTACAATGAAGCTTTTATGGGCTTTGTATAAATTTTTTCAAAGTTTCTTTTATCCCACGCTTGTTTAATACAGAGTTCCTAATAGTGAAATGAAGTAGTCCGTATTTTTTTATTCTAAGCTGTTGTTTTAAATATACTACCATAACTGATGACTTCTTTAGTCTTGTTGATGCAGTTGGTACAAATTATCTTTTAGATTCAAATGTTTTTATAGCTGCTTATTTTTTTGCTATTCTAACTGTCTTTTTTTGTAATCTGTAATATATATATAACAGGTGCTAATTAATAGCAAAGGTGTTAGTATTTTTATTCATATCTTTATTCCTACAAGCAGGACGAGTCTTCAGGGCTACTGGTCAGGGTGTATCACAGAAGAAGGGGCCTTACTGCTATTGGATGGGTAGGGAAAGAATCTTGAGCATCCCCGTGGGATGGTTTACTCAAAAATGTGTTTAAGGCTTCATGAAGAAGCTGAGTCTCTTCTCAGCTGGGTCTAAGGCAATATTGCCAGGTGACAGGGGGAAAGGGGACTTTGTTCTTTTGTCTGTTTTTACTGATCAGTGTGACTGCACAGTTTATATTCCTGTGCCTTAAAGGGTATGGTTTGGCAGCCTGTGTAATTCCTGTGCTAAATCACTAACAATTCTGCTATTTTGTTTATCAGTGTACTCCATAGCCAGCTTTAGCCAGGTGCAGTGCTTCGTGTTGCACTGCACTGTGTTGCTCAAGGATGCTGTGGGTGACCCACCCCTGGAGGTGTTCAGGGCCAGATTGGATAGGACAGTCTGATCTGGTGGGTGCCAGCCCTGCCCATGGCAGGGCTTGGAACGGGATGGGCTGTAAGATCCCTTCCAATCTAAACCGTTCTATGATTTGTTCTAGCTCTGAAGTCAGTTTTCCTTTGGAGCTACTGTGCCAAGGTGATGCCTTCCATCTGTAGGCAGGTGGTGAATAATCCCTGTGGTCCATGTGTTCCCATACTGCAGTTGTTCTGCCTCTGTGTTTTGGCTTAGTTAAAGTTTATTCGTGAATTTCTCTGTATTTACTATTCGGGAATAACAAAAAATAATAATTCCACTAGTGTTGAGCTGCATATGTTGCATTTTGGCTTTTTTCTACTGAAATGCAGAAACCTAAAAGAAAAATAATCCTTTTCTATACCTGGAGAAGATGAAAAGTGAACTCTCAGCAAGTGAGAGAAGCACACCGTTGTATATCCAGGTTGGTGGGCAGTTAGGGTATCCTGTTTGGCATTTTGAAATTCTGAGAGTAAAGGAAGGTGAAAGCTTTGAAATTGGACAATTAGTTGGCTTTTGTCTTTCTGGACTTCTTGGCCTCTGTTTCCTGAGTTAATTACCTTTAAGGATAACTCACACATGGGTTTTAAACTGGCACTGCGTTTTTCTGGGTTTGCCAAGATAGTTGTGAAGGTATTTCTAAAACTTACAATGTAGAAACCTCCAGCAGCCTTCTTAACAAATTAATTACAAGAGTTAATTCTTAGGCATGGGAGCTGCGCTGGTACCAAAAGGGAGGAGCTGAGGGAGTAAAGAGAGCATAATATCTGAAACTTGAATCTGTAAAGATGGTTATGTAATAGTCTAAGTTATGCTCTTTTTTTCATTGCTACTGTGGTGCTCTATGCCAGATGTCTCAATTGAAGGAAATGTGTCTAGTTTATCAAGAGGCTCACAGGTGAGAGCAGGAAGTTGCTATAAAGAAATTATTCACGTCATTTTTCATCAGTCAAGAACCCAAGCTTTGTAATCTTAGATTCATGTGTCTGCTAGCACCTGTGACTTACCAGGTTAGAGATAAACATAATTCTTGTATTCCTCATATATTTTGTGCAGTAACTTAATGCATTTTCTGACAAATGTAATGCCTGTTTTGTGTTTGCCATAAGATCTTTACGATGTGTAGCTACCCAAAATAAGTGTTTTCCTTTTGATTGCTAGATGCCGAGTTTCTCCTTTCTTCCCTTAATCCTCCCTGTGAAAATTATCACCTCTTAGCTGTGGAAAATAGCCCTTGGAGTTAACTTCTATAGTTGGATTGCACAGCGTATTGTTAGAAAAGAAAATACCTGAAATGTAGGTGTGGGTCATCTATGATTAGCATTTACAGGCAACAGTAGCATTTTTGTTCCTGTTTCTTGCTAAGACAGGACAAAGTTGTGCTGTTGGTGTGATGTCTGCATGCTTACTGCTTCAGAATGAAGTAACATTGGTTTTTGGTTAGACATGCAGAACAGTACTTGCTGTGTGTTTTGAAAAGATGCTCCTGTAGGTTTGTCATCTTTGTTCTGTCTCGAGCACTTGTTCCCCCGTTCCTGTAGTTAAGGGGAGATCATTAGGCAGCTGACAGTAGTGCAGATTTTTGGCTGATCTAGCCAGATGTTTCAGTTCAGCAAAGTATTCAGCAGATGCTGGACTCGGTGTCATGGTGGCATCTGAGTAGCAGTACTACAGAAGAAGATGGATTGCTCTTTGGCTGAGGTGAGCTCTGACTGTCCTGTCAATTCAGAGAGGTGCATGATGGCATGGGGAACAGAAATACAGAGGTTTGGTTCTTTCCTTTTGAGAAATAGTTAAGTGTTAACAGTCTTATTTTGTAATAGCTCTACAGGAGGACTTAATTTTGGAACTCTGGGTTCTTCCACTGCTACGGCAACTACATCAGCTCCTTCGGTGGGATTTGGGAGCGGACTTTTTGGATCAAAACCAGCTACTGCCTTTACACTGGGAGGCACCAGCACAGGTAGGAAAAAAACTTGTACAGCAGAAGTGTGAAGCAACAGTGAAGGAATGTGCCATATACGCACAAAACCAGGGTTATAGTAATCTTCTTTTTCCATAGTAACTCAGATTTGTAGCTCGAAATATTATGTTGTTAATAAATAAAATTTAAAAGCAATTTACTTGAACTGTTTAAAGAAGTTAGTGAGAAGCGTGTAGTATCGATGATGTAGAAACACAAATGCAGCAACCAGAAAACTGTAACTGGGCATATGTGTAAATTGTGCCATTGTTTGAATCCTGAGTGCTATTGTGTGTGTATATATATCTTTTGCAATTTATTTCTTCATCCAAAGAAGTCAAAACTATAATGAGTGGAATTTATTTTGATTTGAAAAATATTTGTAACCATTCTGAAATTGTTAGTGTTGACAGTCTTGCAGTAGGAAGTTCATTTGTGTTGTTAACATTAAAAAAAATTAATAGATTGATTTTATTTTTAGGTCCATAGTTAAGTCTGTGCTCTTCTAAAAATTGGTGTATAAAATAATGAACATTTTCAGTCTTGAGTTGTTTCTCAGCAATTGTGCGCAAAAAGGAATTTTGTCTTCAATATATTTGAAGAAAAACTTTTTTCTTCTGCATCTCTATGAATAAATAGAGATATCACTGTTAGAAATGAAATCATCAGCGGACCTGAAGCCTGTCTCACTGTGTTGGGATCATTTGTCTTGGCTCTTTGCATCATTACTTTGATATTCTAATTGTTTAAGTGTAAAATTGCACGGCTCTGTGCTCCTCACTTCTAATTTCCAGTGAGGTAGTCATCCTAAGCTGAGACACAGCATTTCATGAAAACTTTGTAGTCCTCTTCATTGTATTATGAATCCGTCTTATGTGCTGTCAAGTGGCTGAAAAAATGCTCGGTAGATTTATCAGTCTTATTTTTGTGTACCTTAATTATTTGAAATATAGTACTGATCTGTTACATCAGCTTCACTGGTAGCAGATTCTTACAAGATCCTGTTTTAAAGGCTTTATATTTTGATTTATGTAGCTAGAGTTTACAAATAGTGGTTTCAATGTTACAGTTATTTTGCTTTCAAGATGCTACATAATGTAACATAAGATATGTAGTAAATATTTATTCTGGTGTTTTGTTTGGTGACTGTTAGTAACATAACTGCTTTGTGGTCCTCTCTGTTCTTACCATTCTTCTTGTTGAAGCAGGAACAGCAACAACCATTGCTCCAGCACTGACACTGGGTAAGGAATTCCTTTGAATGTTAATGATGTACAGGCAAAGAAAAAATATTTAGTTCTTATAATGTAGAAGGCTAACGTTTGTGCAAGCTTTTTCCCCGTTGTTAATTGCAATCTGTAATGTTAAACTGCAAGCCAGGGTGGAAGTAAAGGATTATTCCATTCCCATATGACAGTAAGAGTAGTCATAGTGAAAAGTTAGACCTGGATTTAAATCCCCTGGTGAGTTCATCCTCACACAGAGAAGTGAAATCTATTATCAATGAATTCTTAGGACAAAATTTCTTTGTTATGAATTTTGACAGAGCAGATATGTCTTCTAATTCCTTCTAGTAGAAGAACAAGGAGGTTTGAACTGGGAAGGGATATTAGGAGTATATTCCTCTTGTTTCTCTGATACATATGTAGTAACTTTTTCAGCCATCATTAGGATCACTGGAGTATGTAGGTGTGTTTGTTGAGCAACTGAGCTTGACATAATCAGAAGTGTTTGGGTTGGGATGGTGGTGGTAGTGTCACGAGGCAGACTAGTGTCCAAGAGCTTTGGAAGCCATGCTAATTGGGAGAAAGTGGTATTGGTTACAGAAGCAAATGAAGTGGGTGGGAGAAGAGAGGAGCAGCTAACCCAGTATGTTTGTAATCATATATGGCAGTCAGTACTGTGCATATGAATATTAATTTTCTATGGTTGAATGTCATTGAAAATGGGTGCTCAGCAGTTGTTGAGAGTAATATATTTCTTATGCTTGTTTTTGTGATGTGTATGTAGAAGTGCACTCCTGTTATTTTCGGGATTTCTTTTAGGCACACCTGCCACCACATCAGCAGCTACCACAGGCTTTAGTTTAGGCTTCAACAAACCTGCGGGTTCAGCCACACCATTTGCTTTATCTATCACTTCTACCTCAGCGAGTGGCCTGTCGCTATCTTCTGCTCTTACATCAACTCCTGCAGCAGGTAGGAAAATGTTTTGTTTGGTTTTTACAATTAAAAGTTTATTCTAAAACAGTGCCATGTTCTATTTTATTCTAGTATTTACATATTTTTGTGGTACTTTAGTAAAATCCAATGAACCTTCTTACTAGCTCTAAGTTTGAGGAGCCTAATGCAGACAAGGTTTATATTTATATGGAGCACAGTGTAGCCTGTAATTTAGGCAGCCTGTAATCCAAGTCATTAGGAGGGTAGCAACAGCTGGTTTATGTTGCATAACTGAAGGATGTCTACCTGTTGTAGGCAGTATGAAATAGTTAACTGTAAATGAGTTAAGTGTAAATGAGATTTTTTTTTTCCTGTGTAGTTCTTTTACACTGCTCACCATACTATAACTCACCTAAACTGCACTGTACATAATGATAATAAAGACTAGAGCTTTTTTCTTGACCCTAGGAGCTACATTTAAACACAGTTGTTTGTGCCTTCTCCTGCAAACTGTTGGCAGCTCTGTAGCTTTTTGCCAACAGTAGTTCTCTGATTCTGCCATTCTCAGCCAAAGCTGAGACACTTAATTCCAGAAGACTCAAACTAACAATGTGACATTTGTTTTTAGTCTACCTCATTTAAATTGTAGAATCATAGAATAGTTTGGATTGGAAAGGGACCTTTAATATCAAGTTCCAACCCCCTGCTATAGGCAGGGACACCTCCCTCTAGACTGTGTTGCTTGCAGCCCCATCCAGCCTGGCTTTGAATGCCTCCAAGGAGGGGGCATTCACAACCTATCTGGACAACCTGTTCTAAAACCTTCAGCCTTCACAGTAAAGAATTTCTTCCTAATACCTAGTCTAAATCTACATTCTTCCCGTTTAAGATCATGTTTCCTCATCATGCTGCATGCCCTTATAAAAGTCTCTCCCCAGTTTTCCTGTAGGCCTCCTTCAGATAATGGAAGGCTGCTATAAGGCCTCCTTGAAGCCTTCTCTTCTCCAGGGTGATGAACCCTAGCTCTCTCAGCCTGTCCTCATAGTAGAGGTGCTACAGCCCTCTGATAATCTTCACAACCCTCCTTTGGACCTGTTCCAGCAGCTCCATGTTCTTGTGTTGGGGGCCCTGGAACTGGGCGCAGTACTCCAGTGGGGTCCCACGTGAGCAGAGTAGAGGGGCAAAATTACCTTCTTAGACCTGCTGGTCACGCTTGTCTTGATACAACCAGGATACAATTAGTCTTCTGGGCTGCAAGTGCACATTGCTGCCTCATGTTGAATCTCTCATCAATCGACACTCCCAAATCCTTCTCAGAGCTGCTTTCAAGCCATTCTTCGCCCAGCCTGTGTCTGTGCTTGAGATTGCCCTGACCCAAATGCATCACTTTGCACTTGGAAAGAAAGTACTTTAAATATAAGCATTTTGGCATTTAAAAAGTCAGTTGTAGTTGTTAGATCCATTATGCTCTAAGATCAGTGTAAAGTTCTAGATGATCTAGCATTCTGGGTAACTCAGAATTTGACTGTAGATGCAGATAGGCTAATGAAGCTTACAACATCGTGAGACAAAATCACGTATGATTTGAAAGTCTCTAAGTTTGGTCAGGAAATTGAAGAGGAAAAAAACTATAGTTGAGTTTATTATTGCATTATTATAAAGATTGAGTTATTTCAGACTTTCTGTAGATGTATTTGAACGCAGTGTGTGCATGAAGCTGGTTTTTTTTCTTTTTTTTGTGCAGGTACTACTGGCTTTACGTTAAATTTAGGTGGAACAACTGCTCCAACCACAACTGCCTCCACAGGCCTGTCTTTGGGAGGGACCTTAGCAGGTCTAGGAGGTTCACTCTTCCAGAATACAAGCACAGCAGCAACAGGTGAAAGTTAATGCTTTTTCCTTCTCCTGCCTTAAAATGTCGAGATTGTGATCTAAGATTTACTTTTTCTTTCACAGTGTTAAGATTTATATAATTTTTAAACATCAGTTTGAAACTGTTGCTATCCATAGAAACTATTCTGAAGTCATTAGCTTAATCCTAATGTTTAAATTTAATTCTTATTTTTCTCATGTTTTCATTTAAAAAAATCTTTGCAGTGACTCAAGGCAGTTCACTGTAAATGATAGAGGGCAGTGTTGTATCTCATTCGACTGTGGAGAAATTTATTGCACCTTCTGTTGGTTGCTTTTGGTCTGAATAAAGTCTTTAACTTAATAAATATCTGAAGGGACAATACTGATTTTGACTTTCAGTTCCAAAGGAAAAATTAACATCTTGTAGTGTTGGAAACATGCTGCTCTTAAACAAAATGAAGCAAAGGCATTCAAAAGCCTGATGATGTTAGCTATCTATGTCACAAATACTGTGAGGAAATTAAGTAAAAACTTAGCATAGTTGTGTGAAATTTGATAAAATCTGTTTTTTCTTTGCATTTTTTTAATCCAAATATAGTAAATGCACTCTGAAATTGCAAGCAAGGTGGTCTGTGGTTTTATTGTAAACTATCAGCATTTTAAATGCAGAAATTCTGTTTGGGTTTCTTAACAGGACTTGGGCAGAATGCTTTGAGCTTGACTCTGGGGACAAGTGCAGCTCCTTCAAGTACTGCTAATGAAGGTCTTGGTGGCATTGATTTTAGTAGTTCTTCAGATAAAAAGAGTAAGGTTTTTTTAAATATTTATGTCCTATAATGTATGCTGTAATTTGTTGAAAAAACTGTACAGTCCTACAGCAGACACTATTTTAATGTTAAGAGTGTGGAATCAAAACCGACAGCTTTAACTTCTTACTTTTATGAAGCATGTCATTTAATTTCATTTATGGTTATTATATAGAGAAACGGAATCTTTGCTCTAAATGCAATATAATGTGACTTTCTTTAAAATAAGTATAAGCAAGCATTATACTTGAGAACAGCAGTTCGAAATGTTGCAGCCTTCCTGGAATGAAAGACTCATTGGACTCTATTGAAAAGGCATGGCATATTTCCTAACAGTTGGGTCAACTGGCCACTAGGTGGGGGAGCAGTGCAATGTTTATGAAATGCATTTTAAGTACAAAAAGAGCTCATTTGAAAACAGCTTTCTCTGACATTAGCAGTTCTTAAATTTGTGAAGTGGAGGTTTAACCTTTGTTTTATTTTCCTTCTTTCTCCTCTTCAAAACCTACAGAATAAAAATGTCCTGTTGTTAACCTGTTATTCTTCAGTGCTGTGTTTCTAGAGCTGGGCATCTGTTACATTCCATGTGGTTGTTGATACTAGTTGTTGAAATCTAACTCTTAAGGTATCCAAAGTGCTTAATGTCTATCTGCCAATACTCAATATTCCCTTGTCTTATTTGCCTTGATTTTATACATCTAAAGTATTTTAACTAAAGTTGATTATAAAATGCCTGTTTTCTCTGGGGAACTAAACATCAGCATAATGTTGATTTTTCCATAACTTTCAGTGATAAAGAAAAAGCTCTGATTGTTAGTTTCTCATGGGGTTTCCATTACCATGATATTAGGATTGCACAGCTCTTCCATAATGTGCAAGTATCTTAACATGAGGCCTAGTGAAACACTGACTTCTTCAGCATTGTTTTGCTCAGTTCTTAGGGTGTAATCCCAAAGGAGCTGATTACCCAACTTCCTGTCATGCACTGAAACTGGGTGGGAGGAGGTGAGTGGGTGTGGCTTTTGCTGTCAGGATGATTAGCAAAGAGATTTGCTTAGCTAAGCAATAGAAAATGCTGAAGGGGACTGTTGGAGTGTTCACTTCTCTAAATTAAATTCTGAATTTTGAAATGTTTCTTGTAATGGGTGGTGTTGACGTAGGCAGCCTTGACAAATATTCCTACTTCTGCACTACTGCTTGTTTCTTGTTGGTACAATTGCTTGTACAACTGTGTGAGAAACTGTGATAAATAAGGTTTAAGAGTAATGCCTTCAACCTTTTTTACTTCCTGAAGAAAAGGAAGGAGATGCAGCTACTAAAAAAAGTGCTTGTGAGATTACTGCCTGTGAAACTCCAGGACAGATAGCACCTTTATGCTATCTTCTGGAATTGATTGTTGTAGATTTTCCTACTCAAGACTGAGTGGTTGCCTAGTATTTCTTTAAAGGTGGCTGCTGGAAGCTATTCTTGTACATCAGTTTTTCTTGCATGTGACCAAAAAAAGACAGCATGTGCTCAGATAGTAGTTAGGTATTGTTTCATAACTCCTTCACTTTGTAAATACTGTTCAGATGAAGTACAGCTAGGAAAATTAGTGACTGAGGAGAGAAAGCGAAGTAAACTTACTTTACTACCTGGGCAGTTAGCTGAGAAAGGAGTTTGAATTCTGGTATTTACCTGGATCATCTATTTTTTTCTTTTTTTTTTTTTTCCCTGTTCTGTGCAACTTTGGTTGTTGGTTTTGTTTGGGTTGAGTAGAGGAGGGATGGGGGCAGTGGTTGATTCTTGTTTGTTTGTTTTGCAGAAGGTAAAGGCAATGGGTATGAGACTCTTGGTTCTGGCACTGGATAACAGAGTACAGATGGTCTAAGCAATTGCTTCTTCTCAAACAAGCAGCAAGTGCACTGGCTTGTGTAGCCTAAGTTTTAGCATACGCAGTACTTTCATGACTACCTTCTAGCTTGATGGTGCTGTGAGGATTCGAATGGCATTGAGTTGAAGAAGTGGCTTCATTCGTAGTCTGTGCAAGTTTTATTAGCAGACTGCTGTGATGTAAGATGCAGCTACTGCACATGCCTATAACTAGAAGCAGTCATGGCTTGCCTGTACAGCTCCTTTCTGTAGTTGAAGAGAAACATTTGGCACCTTGGTTAATTTTCTCATCTAGGTGCACAGATATCTAGTTTGGAGTCTGTAGGTGGTAGGTAAGTGGTTACACCTTTGGTTCTGTAAAATCACATTTATTCCTGAACAATGTGCAATAGTGGAACTCTTAGAAAAATCCAGTGGACCTAGGCAGGGATGGAGTTCTTATGTAAGTGCAATTGCTTGTGCATTTGAAGTGACTTTTAATGTAAAATATCTTGTTGCTCTACTTTTTGTTCAAGAAATTAGCACCTGAGCAGGTGAATCGTTGTTCTTGAAAAGGTACTTATCTGTGAAGGAGAACAAATTAAAACCTTTATATATGCTAGGCTAGTATCTTATCAAGAGCAGTCAAGCAGATTGCACTAATCATTTCGAAATGAAAAGTCTTATTAAAGCTTTTTGTCACTTCTACTAAGTTTTATTTCTCATCCACAATTTTCTAGGTGACAAAACGGGAACAAGACCAGAGTAAGTGTCAGATTCTCTTTGCATTCTGTATCCTAAGCTGAGCTGTTTTCTGTTATGCTATCTTTTCTACTACTTTCATCTTTGAGAAGGCCTAAATGGAAATAGCCAGTTCTTGCAGTGTGAGTCACTTAATAATGGTGATTCATCCTTTTGCTCATCAAATGCAATGTTTTGAATGACAGTACCTACTGCTCATCTGCTTTCTACTATAAACTGATCACATAGCCTGAAAAATTGTTTCTGTAAACTGCATGCAGTATTTATACCACAGCATTAGGTACTGTCATAGTCTCTGACTGTGTGTTAATTCAGATCATTTCTAGGTGCAGCCTGCAT
Organism: Odontophorus gujanensis; assembly: GCA_013399175.1. Lineage (NCBI taxonomy): Eukaryota > Metazoa > Chordata > Aves > Galliformes > Odontophoridae > Odontophorus > Odontophorus gujanensis. The sequence goes on from VXAB01001683.1 coordinate 352,961, forward strand.
GCAACTGGTGCAGAATTGAGTAATTGGTCACTTGAAAGTTTTCACGGTACTTAGTAATCATGTGAAAATGCTTGGCAGTATTGAGGCACCATCTAAACATGTGTTGTCTATTGTAGAGACAGCAAAGCACTGAAGGATGAAAATCTACCTCCAGTAATCTGTCAAGATGTTGAAAATTTACAGTAAGTAGTGTTTATGACCATTGTGCTGCGAAGTACTGTATTCTGTTAATGCTCTATAACAACAACATGAAAAAGCAGTACTACAGACTGTGTGCAGGATAACTTAATAGTCTGAGGCTGTCAGCAGATTAATGATGGGATCGCAGTAGGTGAATAATTCCAGTAGCTGATGTCTAGGACTATGTTTTGCCACTTGAATTTTCAGTCTCATTTCCACAAATGGGCATGCCCAAGAAGTGTGCTCCTAGAAGCTGATCCAGACTTCCCTGGGAGCGTTAAGCTTCTTGTGCATGTGTAGTTAAGTATCTAATTCTATTTGCATATGCACTGTGGATCTTGCATGGTGTCAAGAAAACTGTAGGCTAGCCTTGACTCAGACAGGAGGGAGGCAGATTATACAGCCTCTGATTAGACCATATGTTACAGTATTTGTGAATTCAGCATGACAATCACTTCAGATAGACTTTATGTATCTATAAATCTGTAGCTTAGATTGTCAGGGTGCAGCATAACATGTTTATACAGTTGTGTTTTTGCTTTTTTTTACAGTATTTATCATATTAGGAGTTAATGCTACGCTGCATGATTTTAGAATTTTATGATTAGTACTTGAATTTGGAAAAATTAACTTCATTTAAATAATGCAACTGAAGTAAATGGGTACTTTAGGTTGAATATATTAAATATATTTTCTTACCACCCCCCCTTTTTTTTTTTCCTTTCTCTAGGAAATTTGTGAAAGAACAAAAACAAGTTCAGGAAGAAATTAGTAGGATGTCATCTAAAGCAATGCTTAAAGTACAGGAAGATATTAAAGCTCTGAAACAGCTTCTGTCTGTAGTTGCAAGTGGATTACAGAGAAACACTCTTAATATTGACAAGCTGAAAATGGAAACTGCACAGGTATTGCATACTCTTTGTTAAGTAGAGCTTGAATGTTCATTGTTTCCTGTAGGATATATACCTTTCTTTATCAACCAAGTTACGGCATGGTGACTCCGTGACAACCAAACTGAAGCAGTTGTAAACCAAGTGTAAAGTTGAATCCATTCTGATCTTTGTGAAATTACTGGAGGCAACTGACTGAAATCTGTAATGCCAGTGTTTTCAGATAAGTGTAATAGCAAGGAAAATTTTATTCAGGAAAGCACCCCACTAACATAGGCCCCAGAAGGGGATGTGCACCCACTCTAGTTTGATTTCAGTTTGTATATTCAGCTGCTAGTGAAGGTTTCTTTGCAGTCACATACTGAACTCTGGGGGCAGTGGAGGTGCAGTTATGTTTTCTTCTTATCACTTAAGAAAAATTTAAAAATGTTAGGGACCAAAGTGTCTAATTATGTCTAGTATTTATGTAATGAAGAGGTCAACTGTTCACTAGTCTTTATCTTAACTGTTTAACTAGTATGAGCTCAAGCTTTGATTCAAGCTTTTGAAGCTAAGCTCTTTGTTACTCTTTCATATGGCTTATCAAAACTGCTTGCTTTGTTTATGAGTATTTTATTCTAAAGTGGAAAGTATGCTTCTAAGTTTTGAAAGGAAACACTCTGTGGTTGTGCTTTGGTAATTATTTGCTGTGAAAGCAAAAAACTTGTTAGTAATAATTTCTTATTTTCTTATGATTAGTAACAGAAACAGGCACTGAGAAATGATTAATGGTAGTGTTATTCGGAAGTATTAAACAAAATGTCTAGTGTAATCATGCTTAAAAAGATCTTTTCCATAGAAAAAGTATGATCACACAATTAAGGCTTTTTTTAAAGCGAAATAACTTTATTTCTTTTAGGCATGTTACTTGCATTTGACTGTTACATTTCCTTTTCCTTTAGCCTGTTAGTTTATTAAAGACTATCTGAAGTACAACAGAGTTCAGACCTTACCTGTGACAGTCTCTGCCCATAGAAGGAGGGTTGGACTAGATGGTACTTAAGTATCTAGATGATCAGCAAGCTTTCAGGATGTACTACTGCCTGTTTCTTGTCTAAACATATTGTGATATTTTCAGTTCTTCAACCTTATGCTAATCTATTCTTTGAAGAATTTCTGGTCAGATTCTATTGTAGATTTAATTTACAAAATGTTTTCTTCCTGTGTTTGTGAATGAACTACAGAACTGTAGCTATTTTCTTTTTGAACACTTAATTCAGAACCTTATATTTTATTAATTTCTTCATTTATTTAGGAGCTAAAGAATGCAGAAATAGCATTAAGAACACAGAAAACTCCTCCTGGTCTCCAGCATGAAAACACAGCCCCAGCAGAGTGAGTTGCAGTTGCTTATTAAAAAAAAGAAAAAGGGGCAATAATGTAATTTCCGAAGTTGTCTTTTTTTCTTCTTGTAATGTCTGTACTGAATGCTTCGCGGAATCAGTGCTTATTTTATCTCGTAGTCATGAGAAATACAGTCCTTGTTCTTCTATTTGTAGAAGAATGTCAGGAATGTCATTAAAACATACCTGCTGCAAGTAATGAAATGAAAGTAGGCAGCTAATGTGGTGTGTTGTTTTGTTTTCAAATAGTGGCAAATTAATGAGATCATATGATTAAACTTCACTGTTTTACTCACCTAGCTACTTCAGAATCTTGGTAGAGCAGTTTGAAGTACAACTGCAGCAATATAGGCAACAAATAGAAGAACTGGAAAATCATCTTGCTACTCAAGCAAATAATTCACATATAACTCCACAAGGTAAACGTTTCTGCTTAAGTGTTTTATACATGAAAGTTAATATTATACCCATAATAGGCTTAAAAACAAAAAAAGGAGATTAAATAAAAAATCAACAGTAATTAATGTAAAGAAGCAAGTGTTCAGATACATTCCAAACCACAGAATTGAACCTTGAACTTGTAAAAGCTTTTAAGCTTTGTAACATGAATCCACTTCCTGAGGTGCAATTTGTGTGCTTGATTTGTGTTTGGAAACTTTGGGAGGTGCCTAGGAATATAAATTAACAACTTTTGTACATCTGAAAATTAAGAAGTAAAGAAACATTACATTCTTATATTCTGTGTGACTTGTTATTTCACAATGAGTGGTTTCTCAGTCTTTCCTACACTTAGTTAGGGCTCTTGCATAGAGGCTGGGAATGGAAGTTCAGGGCTTTTTATGGGGCTGGGGCATATCTAAGACATTTTGTGAATACTTTAACATTAGTTTTGTGCTCCCCTTTCTGGCGGTGTGTATGCATTTGCCATCTTGTTTTCCTTGTTTACATTCCTAATGAACTCGTAAGCATCAGAGGAATCATCCTGCTCTGCAGTCTTTCATGAACTCGGCCCAAGATTATCTGGTCATTTGGTTTGGTTTTTGGTGGCTTTTTTTGTTGTTGTTCTGCTTCCAGACCACTATTATTTCATTTGTTGTTGTGTAGTGTTCTTAGGGTTAATGTAATAGTGAGAAAATGTCATTCCTCTCCTTTTGGTTTCTGCATTCTTTCTCTCATCCTCATTAATGAGACTTGTGTACCTACGTGCTATTTTAACATGAGGTCTTCATTCAACAAAGGTGCTCTTCTGTAGAAAATACTAAAACAATTTCACTGTTGTACATGAGTGTGGGAAATGATGATGTTGGTTTGATTCTGAAATGTAATTTTCCTTTCTAAAGACTATCTTGTCAAAATGGCAAGCTCAGGAATGAAGGTGACTTCTGCGGGAAAGATGTTCTGTAATCTTTTTGTCGTAAATCTTTGAGCTTGCCAGATAATTCTGGCAAAACATTAAACTGGGGGCATTAACATTTATAGTACCCATCTCTATGCCATCTATCTGAACTCGTATCTGGCACCACACCTTGCGGTGCACTGACTAGACAAACACTACTCGCTACTCTGACCAGTTGCAATCAAAAAATGAGAACTTCTCATTAGTTTGGAGCAAGTTGGCTCTGACTAAGAAGACTCAGTCTTTTTTGCTGGTGTGTCACTTTATCCAGACCTCTGAGAGGTTTTCCCAAGATAGTATTCTAAAGTTTCTTTGCATGGGCAAGGACTGATCTGCTGTGTTTGTCTGCTCTCAGTTAATCTAGTCAACACTGTGTTCTATGTGTAGACAGTTTTACCTTTCTGCATATAAGAGAACTCAAACATTACCGGGAATGTCTTGAATTTTGTAATGTCGTGAGTTCAGTGTGAGTAAATTGACCACATCTTTCCAAAGAGTCTGAAAGCAGTGTTCTTAGATCCCCTGTCTCCACGTATCCACAGGATGACATCCCAAAGCTCCATGGCTTTTCTTTTTCAAAAAGTATCGTAAGTTATAATGGAGAAGTTCCCCTGCAGAGTTGCAGCTCCTTTTGGTTCTCAGATGATCTTGTCTTCTGGAACTTGATGGCTATTCCTTGGATTTCAGTGGCTTATATGCCTCCTTTAAGAAAAATGAAGCTGATCTGATCTCACTGGAAGATCCCTACATCACCTTTCCATCCTTCATTTTGCTGCGTTCAGTGCTTCTTTTAGAAAACCATTTTTTGTCAGCACCTTATTTTGCAGTAACCTTTTGAAATTTCATCTTTCATCCAAAAGTTTTGCATTAGTTTAGGTACTTAGAAAACAATTTCATATCTGTGTGGAAAGTAGGGTATTGTAAATCTAGAGATTTGTGTAGGCAACAAAACCCCACTGGTGTAATTCACTCAGTTTATGATGTGCTTGTGAGTAGAAGGAAAAAGTTTCTGTGATGCTTGTTGATCTTGGTTTTTTAAATGTAAGAAGGGTTCTGTTCTCCTGTTATCTCTGCAAAATGGGCTGAGCACTGTACTGGATGAGCTCAGAGTAGAAGATATATACAAACACAAGGAAGTCTGATTCGACTCTCTGGTTTTCTTGTTTCTTTCGCTTTCGGTGAGGTGTTTTTTGTTTAGGGCTTTTTTCACAAAATTAAGTTTGGAGCTCTGAGAAATAATGCTTTAAAAAGTAGTTACGTATGCAGGAAATCAGATCTTGTCTATGAGAAAATAAGGATTTGATACATTAATTTCTTTTCATGCCATCTTTTTGTGCTTTGTTCTGTATGGATTCCAAGTGGGCTTCTTGCTGTAATATATACACTAAACTTTTTCTCCTGAATGTAAGGCTGTCATTTACCAATATTTTGTGTGCCTTTTGCAGATTTGTCTATGGCTATGCAGAAAATCTATCAAACATTTGTGGCTTTAGCAGCACAACTTCAGTCCATACATGAAAATGTAAAGGTACGTTGCTTTGATCCGTTCCTGTGTGTTTAGTGAAAGAACTGAAGTCACTGTTTATAAATGATACTATATCTTAAGATGCCTTTTCTGTTGAAGTATTGTTAAAAAAAATAAATTAACACTTGTCTGATATGCTTGGATTAAAAGAGTAACTTTCATACAGCTGAAGTCTAATTTGAAGCATTTGCCTGTAGGGATGGTGTCAACTGAACTGTCACTTAAGTTATAAAATGTTTTTCATGTAATTTCTTTTTTTGTTGTAATCAGTTAATGTTTGAGCTCATGTGAATATGTTGTGCTCGTTAGTGACATCTTGATGTCAAGCAAAGACAATCTACATATGCTCTTAACCAAATAGGTAACAGGAAAAAGAAGATACTCATGTTTGGTTTTGGTTTTTTTTACGTAAAGGAAGCTGGTGCAAATTGTGTTCTGCCTTAATGTTTTTTCAACCTGGTTTTCATGGAAAGTTACATATGTACCAAAAAATAAGACTGCTGCTGAAAGAATGTTAACGCAGTAGGGCAACAGAGCAGCCTAGTTAGGCTTGGGTTTTCCACCATAAGCTCTAGCTCAAGTTTTTCGTTACAGTTCTGGACAAACTGACAAAATGTCAGTGTTTTACAATCTGTAAGTATCAGAACTCTCATGGTAACAAAAAAAAAAAAAAAGCAACCTCCAACACAGTAAAACAACAAAGTACAAGTATTTGATTTTGCAAAATGACTTTTTAAATAGGTAAAAAATTTTTTTCTTTCCGAAGTTTTTTCTGCACAGTATTGCTAGTTCTGGAAATGCTTCCAGGTATTGAAACTTTGAGGAAAAGTTAAAGAATGCTGAGGCTCTTGTAGGAATTAAATTCTTTGTATCTGCTTGCTTTGGTCAGCATGGATATTTATTGGATTACAGCTACTTACCATCAGGCATTTGTGCTCCAGTTAACTTGTTTTGATACCAGGTACAGAATAGATCAGCTTTTCTATAATTTCAACATACTTAAACAGAAAGGATCCCAAAAACATTTTGTGCTGATTGCTCCAGAGACGTGTGCCTTAAACTGTGATGTGATCTGTGTGGTGATGCAACTCTTCTTTAATATGAAGAGCTGGATTAGTATCCAAGTATTAGCAATGATATCTTCAAGTAATTGGTTGGCCTGATTCAATATGGAAGGGGTTATTTTTTATTATTGCCTAAAAATAAGGGATTGCTTGGAGGATTTTTCTTTTTGTGAGATCCAGTCTTACAAGTGTGATGGCTGATATGTAGGAAAACAAAATTTCAGTTGAAGCTTCAAAAAGGAGGGAAATGGACATACTGCAGAAAGACATTCAAACTGTCTGATTTGGTTTATCAGCTGTTAGGTGCTAGGGGACAGGAGCAGTTTTAAAACAGTCTCTTCCTCATTTGATAGCTCTAATATGATTTATGAAGGCAGAGCTCTGACCTCAACTCATTCCTTTGTCTGAAGAAGGCTTTTTGGCTTGCATACATACTTCTCCTCAGAGGTCTGAAGTTGTAGTAAAATGTGGCCTGAAATTTCTTTGAGCAGAGTTAACTGATAAATGTATATAATAAATGCATTCTATTCAGTGAAGAGTAGAATGTGCTTGGGTACAATACAGGGGAAGAACTTTATTCGATCATTCTGTTTTAGGGCCTGCTCTGGATTATCTAATGGCATTTCTATGAGCTCTGGCATTATATTAGATCTCACCAAAGTTCCAGAAGCATCTTTTTTTTTTTTTTTACCAAAGATAGAACTCCTGATATGATGATGAGAGAAATCTGTTTCTAATACATGCTATTTCTGATAGATCCTGACTGACAATTGTTAAAATCCAGAATAAGAAATTTTTTTGCTAAAGTTAAATGTGTTCCTTTTCTGAGAAACAAGCATCTACTAAGCCAGAAAGCTGGGAAGTTTGTCTTCCATAAAATTCAGTTAAATCTACTACTGGGATTTTTTTTGTAAGTAAACCTATTGTATTTCAGGATAGTCTGTAAATGGAAATCAATTTTACCAGTTCACTAAATGCAGCCATTTAGTCCTAAGATATCCATATTTCCTCATCTGTGACAGGTAGAAATGCCTCGTAAGACAAAGATAGGTATTGTGACAGAAGGTGGGGTCTTGAGCGTGAGCGGAAAGGGAAACAAATCTGGGCTTCTTGGTAGTCTAATGCAAAAAGAATGATCTAGTGCAAATGCAGTATGTTACCTAGCTAACAAAATGTCTAAAACAAGGTAATTCTTAAAATTCTGGTACGTTCTTTGAGCTTGTATTAAGAAAGAAGTGCAAGCAAGAAAAGACAGAAGTAGAGGTGAAATAGAGCAAAAGATGTCTTTATGCAATGAGGGTAATAAGAATAAGGGTAATAATGTAATAAGTTAATAATGCTGCTGTATTTTGCCTCTCAGGTCAGCCAGCATACTGACAAAACAAATTGTGTTGCTTTACACCAACTTTAAAAGACTGTGATATTCATTCAGAATGTTCCTCTTTTACACTTAACCACTTTGCAGCTAGAAGTAAAGAAAAACTTCTGACTATGAAGTTTCTAACTTGACTAGATCCTTTCAGATCTTTTTAAGGGATTTAAGGAAATTATATCTTGGTTTCTTTTTTTTTTTTTCTTACGAAGTTACGATTTTATGTCAAATATACTGAACTAAAATAACTTCCCCCACCCCTTCAGATGCTCAAAGACCAATACCTTGGCTACAGGAAAACCTTTCTGGGAGATGCCATGGATGTGTTTGAGGCAAGACGAACAGAAGCTAAGAAGTGGCAGAGCACGCCACGTGTTACCACTGGACCCACCCCTTTCAGCAACATACCAAATGCAGCAGCCGTTGCGATGGCTGCAACACTTACTCAGCAGCAGCAGCCTGCTACAGGTCTGAGTGCATTCAAGTTATAGATTATTAGTGTTTGGACAGTAGTAAATTTGTGTCACGTTTTCTATGCAGTCTTCCTTTGTGTTAGACTAAAACTCTGAGCGTTGTGATGAGTAAAGTTACTGATGCATAGCCGATAGGAAAAAGCAGGGTAGACTTAGCAATAATTATACAACAGATACTTAAACTTGTGGATTTATTTGTATTAGTGATATTTACTGTATTGTTCTAATTTACCCCCTTGGAATGTGAGTCTTTGCTCCTCCATAACATCTCTGAATACGTTTAGCATAGCCTCTTTCCAGATTTGTGTGGTTATAGTAAATTATTTAAGAATCAGTTAGGAGAGAATATCTAAAGACACGTTACCTTTTTCATGTGTAAAATGAGTAATGCATTTTTATATAGCACTTTGGAACTGTAAAATGAAAAATGCTGTTGAACAGGACGGGGTAGTTGAACAAAAAATCTGAGTGTGGGTGCCTGGCTTAATATTTTATAGCTGGCCCCTTTGTTAGGGTAATGTTGGCATCGTTTTTGCTGGCTGTTCTGTTGCTGTGAATATTAGTAGAGGAAGTAAAGTGGATTGGTGATTCTGTGTAATGCATGTATGTGTAAGAGAAATCTAAAGCAGAGGAAATACCTGATCCACTGCTAATAAAAAATTAATATGTATAGCAAAAGTAGTAACTTACAGCACCTTAATTGACATCGGTATCCTCACCTATGCTTCTCAGAGAGGAATTCTTGAGTATAGAGAACTAAATTGGTATTTAATTATTTGGCAGAAATAATGTCTTTTCGTTTAATTTTACTTGAATGTGCATTGGCAAATCATGAGAAGTTTAGTTAGATGCATTCTAATGCTTCTTTTTTAAGATGTGTAACTCTTTGTACCAGAGGTCAATTGTGTTACAGCAGTGGTCATATTCTGAAAGATTTTGATAAGAGACTTATTCAGCAACCATGCTAGGAGTTTGGTATGTTATTAGGCTGTCCTTGTCTTCTCCATAGAAGGAAACTAAAGAGTGATTCCAGCCCTGGCCAATTACATACAGCAAGGATATGAGCTTAAAAGACAATTATGCCAAAATAGTTTGAACACAACTGAAAAGGAATTTAGGAAATATATTCTAAATTTTGATTGTAGTCGTCGGTCCTCCTAGTTTTGCTGCTATCTTAATCCATGGAAGTTCTATCGAAGTGGTGCCAACAAAAGACTGCTTTTAAGCAGAAGCATTATGAAGTAATGTAGTCACACTGGTTGTTTTTTTTTAGTATGGATGGAAGTATGGAAGCCTAATGTTGCCAAAATAGTTTCTTTTTTTAAATCTTTCTCCTTGTTTCTTTTGCTTTTTTTTCAATACTATATATGGTCACTGTAGGATTGTGTGCAAATCACATAACTGTGACGTTGAATTTAAATTTTTATTTCTGTTTTCATGAATTGTGGCAAGGGATTCAAATTTCCTTTTCTTGGTCCAGATTCAAGATAACTGATAACTTCAGTAATTTGATGCCATTTATGGCAAGATATGAATATTCTCTTAGGGGTAGGAGTGAACAAAATGCAGACTTGACCTGTATCAGCACATGTGAGGTAAGGTGACTTTATACCTCAGTTTCTTTTGTAATGCTTTGTAATGGAAAGAGCAAAAGGGCGCAGCAGTTCATTGGGATTTTGGTTGGTTTGTTCTATTTTTATTAGGTTGGCTTGGTGGTTTATATTTATGGGGTTTTTTGGCTTTTTTTTTTTGTCAGAGTATCTCGAAAGCCAAAAATACACCAACTGCAAAAGAGGTGCAGATAGAACAAAGCCATCAAAACTTAGATTGCACATGCCAATGAAAGTAGACAAGAACATAAGTTTGCAGTTTTCTCAGCTGAAATACTGTTGCCCTGCTTGAAACTTGTTTGATAACATCACAGAACTAGAGGTGGAATGATATTTTGAGTGGCATTTCTGGAATACTTAAAATGTCATAGTATGGAACTTGAGGTCATCTCACCTACCCTGTGGCTCATAAGCAAACCTGAACAGTTCTGTGAGATCTTAAAGTCTTAAAAACTTGCTGTGAGGGAACATTTTGTAATCTTTCCAATCTACTGATGACAGTTCTTGATTTGTTCTAAACACCTTATCTGAAAACTTCTTAGCTTCAATTTAAGACCACTACTTTTATTTTTCTTCTGAGCGAAGAATAATCTATTCTTTCTGTTTTGCAGAAATCTTTAAGTATTTGAAAATTGCTTCTTCTTTGTTTCTTTTTCCTTGCTGGAGGAGAACTTATGCCATTTCTTGCAGTAAAACTGCAAATATTTGCTTGATTTAACTGGCTGTTATAAACTTGATAAACCATCCACTGGAAGTTGATCATGCGTGTTTCTTTGTAAGATTTAGACCCTTGAGAGTGGGATAGAGGAGAGACAGTAGGAGGTCATGAGAGAGAAGGTTATGAAGTAAGGTGTATGAAATAGAGAAAGAGGGATGGTCTGTGTGATACCTCCCTGCTGTTGCTGTTTTTGAACATAAAAATAGAATAAGACAGTTAATCTGGACTTGAAAGTTTTTGGGTTTTGTTAACCTGAAATCTAACGTGCAGTACTGTAATACTGGGGGATCAGGAAGGTTAGTCTTGTCTGAAAAAGTATTTGATGTTTACATGGTTAAGTCTATTTTGTAAGGTTAAATCAGAGTTACTGTTACTGTCCTTTCTCTGAAAAAGGGAATCTATTTTAAAATTGTGTTCAGATGTCAAAGGTTCAGTAGCTATATCTAAACCTGGATCTGTGGGATCAGGGGCTGTTTCCCCAGTTCCTAGAGGCTGATATGCACCACATCTGTTTTCTCTATATGCCAAGGCATGTGTGACTTCCACTGAAGGAAAATCAGTAGATTCTGGCCATATGGAAGTGAGGGTGCAAAGATGCACTGCACTGATCTCCTGTGTAGGTAGACACGATGCCAGGGTTGTGATGTGCACAGTGAAGCACAATTCTTCTGCTGTTCTATTGAAGCTCTAGTTAGTAAAGTTATGTTTATGTTGTCTGCATGCAGCATTTCTCCCTGGTTTCACACTTTCACTCTGAGCACGTCTTTATTGGTAGCAGTGGGGCTGGTTATGTTTTTGTGCAGTAGTGGCTGCAGTTCTAATCATAGCCCTACTTGCATCTTCCATGAACAGTTTTTAACAGTGTGGAAGCTGAAATGATGGTGGCTAGTTTGCCTATTACTATTGATGTGTCTAAAATGAAAGATTACTACTGCCCAGTGAGCCAAGAGCTGTAAATCCATGAAACTGAAACTAATGTTGTTCTGGCAAGACTAAGTTGTCTTAAAGAAATGCTTTTCAAGTTCACCTTGCCTCTGCTTTCAAGAATAACCCCTCACCTGGAGAACTTAGTTACTCTCTCCTTGACTGTTGAAGTGCAGAGTTGGTCAAAGCGTTATCAAGCTCGTAGTGTATTTCATTGTATTTTCAACTTGAAAGAGTTGATAGAAAATGATACTCAAATACTCATAGCGCTTAATTTTGTAATTGTGTAATTTGATACTAACCTTGGTTAAAACTAGTCAATGTATTACTGTGTCAGAATCAGATTGGAGTTGTGACACTGAATTTGTTCACTGTTAGGACCAGCTGTGATTTAAATTTGCAGAATGTCACTTAGGAAATCATGCTGAGCTGTCTGGACTCTTTGTTATGGGTCCAATTAATTAAACTGAAATGCTCTACAGGGCAAATATAGCAAGTTACAGAAGTGTTAAATCACATGTTTTAAAGATTTTGTCTCGTACCTATAATAACCAGAAGTGCTAATTTTTGCTAGTACTTTTGGCGTTGAGGAATCTTTTATTACTTTTTTTCTTTTGCTATTGAAAATTGTTTACTTAGAAGAACTTTAAATAGTGATGATGCCTTCAGCACATTATGGTACTAAATCAGCAAAGATCATATACTGTTGCTCAATGAAAAGCTTGTTAGCCTAAGAGATGAGATCCTGTTTTATATAGTCTGAGGTGTTTTAGAATAATGTTTTTTACCAGCTCTTAAAAGCATATTGCATTTGGAGGGGGGATAAAAGCCTTGTCTGGAAGACTGTACTGTTTTGTTTTAATGTCTTCCATTAACAGTGCCTCCTACTGAGATAGAAAACCTGTGCACTCTATTTGAGAAAGAACTGGATATGTGTTTTGGGATTCTTTTAGTTTATTAGATGACTGACTTGTTTAGGGTTTCTTTTTATTGATCAAAACGATTATTTTTTAAGAGCTGCTAGGTAGATGTGTCAGTATTTAAACTGGATGTAAACAATTCTACTTTGGAATTTGTGAAAACTTGTAGTTAAAGCATCTGGTATACTTGAGTTGAAAGATTAGCTTGAGTTTTCCAACTATTCCCCACCAAGCGGAGACTGAAAGCTGTCAACTTTTAGTTGCTCTGAAATTTAGTTTAACACTACTTTTGAGTATGCAGATGTCGTTTAGCTTGGATCACATAAGAATTGTGTTCCTTGAAAAAATGTTTCTTTTTAATATACAGTGCCTTTCACTTGATTCAAAGTGATTTTTTTCCGTTGAAAGCTTCAAAAATTTAAATGATTTTAAAAGCTTGAATTAAAACATAAAAATTCAGATTAATATTAGTCACAGAAAGTATTGTGGTTTTAAGAAGCATGTTTGGAATTAAATCCAAACCAAAAGGAAAAAAACTTAAATACTACTATGAAGATCCGATGATTATTGAGTAAATCGTGACTCTCACAGATATGGTAAATGAAGTCTGTTTGAAGACAAAGAAGGTTGCCTTGAGGAAAGGTGCAAATGTCTGTGGATTAAGAGTTTGGCACTGTATTTTTTGTGATGAAACTGACTAGTGCACTGAAAACTGCTTGAAAAAGACAGGAGTATAAAATTGTACTGTGAAAACTGTTAGAATATATTAATTTATCAGAATTAATTATTTTAGAGTGTTAGTAATGGGCTAGCAAGTTGATTCTTTATTCCCAGTGGTTTTAAAAAGGTAAGAAAAATAAAATGAACTGAGGCTGTAAATTTTATCTTGGCAGTCTGAAAATGCTTTTTTTATTGACAGTCCTGCATCTTAGTGCAAACGTGCAGGGAAACCACTGTCAAATTTTAGTGATGGGACAAACTCTGACTCTGAAATTTTGAATGTATCTAATTCCTTAAGGTACACAGAATTGTGCCTTTGTAATGTTTATCACAACAGGTGGTTTGACTAGTTTACCTTACTGAATGGTGTAATGTAGCAGAGCTTAACAGAACTCAGTTATCACTTGTGTGGAAAAAAAAAATCGAATTGTCATGTTACTGTGTAATTGACTTGCTTAAAGAATGAACAATAAATTTAATAAAATAAAGTCATTGTCTTGTTTTTTATCTTAGTGTTCTCTTTAAATTTGGATGGACTGCTTGAGCTATTTTGAAGATCCTATTTATTAATAGAATAGTGTCAGTTCTTTTGTTCTTGGTTTAAAGGTTACCACTTTTCCAGTTCCATTAATACAAGTGGCAACATGTTACCTGTAGTTCTGTTGGGATTTTGATTAGTGATTCAATTATGGAAGTTCAAGGTGAAGCTTCTTGAAATGGTAAATGGTATTATAGTCATGTTACTAGTTTGGGGCAAGTTTCACCTCATTACAGTCAGTGTTTTCTTAGATTTTTATCAGGTGGACATAAAGGCAGGCAATTAAGTGAGGAGTTTTAGTAAGGTTAAGTTTGGAGTCTTAATGGGATTTGATGAAAGCAATGATGATGTTCACGTGGTCAAGTACTTAAATAAATGAAGGACCTCTTTACTATGAAAGAGTAAGGCAAGTTTGTTCTCATTTTTTTTATACCAGGGCCACAGCCATCTCTGGGAGTTAGTTTTGGAACGCCATTCGGCTCAGGTATTGGCACTGGCTTGCAATCAAGTGGCTTAGGTTCTTCAAGCCTTGGAGGTACACTTTAACTTTTCTAATATTTTATTGAACTATTATATCGCACATCTGAATCTCTTGTAAACCTTAAACTCCACCAAGAGGATCTGTTTTGGGGCAAGACCTGTACATTTGGTAGTCTGCACTTTGCAGACTTCTTTGTGCCTTACTGAAAGAGTCAGCTAAGGCTGCTTTTTGGCTGTTTTTACTGCAGTAAAAACCCAGGTTGAAGTTCTCAGGCAGGACTTGCTTGGCAGCTCTGCCCACTGCAGGGGAGTTGGAACGAGATGATCTTTGAAGTCCCTTCCAACCCAAGCCATTCCATGAGCTATAGGAAAGTGAATCAAGGATATCCTTCTGTAACTACACTTTGCACTAAGTTGTATTTGGAAGTTAGCACATGGCAGTGTTGCAGCTAATACATAGAAATGTTTCACCTGTTGAGTACAGCTCTTAACTGTGGGTGCCTGTTTCTTATTGGAGTAAGATATGACTGATTGGTAGAAAACAGTATGGTTCAGGGATCCTGCTGGGTGAAATGTTTGCTCTAGCTGTCACGCTGCTCATCAGCGGTAAGGTAGGGAAAGTCTTCCTCAACCTGTAAAGCAAAGCAACATTTGAAAGTGAGGGAATAAAATACTTTCAAAATGTTGATTACTAGTGCTAGTAGTAACAGACACATGCAAGGAAGCTCCATATATGTATACCTTTTCATCTGAGTTTAATGCATTTTCAGCAGCAGAACTGCAACTAGAAATGTGATATTTGCATACAGACGTTCCTGTCTGTGTCAGTTGGGGTTCCAACAGTGCAGATCAAAAGACAGTCATGTTTGTTGAAGCTTTTGTGTAAGCTCTACAAAGGCACTTAGATACGATGAGCACAAACGGTGCATTGTGGTTTTTCTTGTTGTATCCTTTCTGCAGTTGCATTCTGTATCCCTGCATTAGAATCTTTTCCNGGCCACAGCCATCTCTGGGAGTTAGTTTTGGAACGCCATTCGGCTCAGGTATTGGCACTGGCTTGCAATCAAGTGGCTTAGGTTCTTCAAGCCTTGGAGGTACACTTTAACTTTTCTAATATTTTATTGAACTATTATATCGCACATCTGAATCTCTTGTAAACCTTAAACTCCACCAAGAGGATCTGTTTTGGGGCAAGACCTGTACATTTGGTAGTCTGCACTTTGCAGACTTCTTTGTGCCTTACTGAAAGAGTCAGCTAAGGCTGCTTTTTGGCTGTTTTTACTGCAGTAAAAACCCAGGTTGAAGTTCTCAGGCAGGACTTGCTTGGCAGCTCTGCCCACTGCAGGGGAGTTGGAACGAGATGATCTTTGAAGTCCCTTCCAACCCAAGCCATTCCATGAGCTATAGGAAAGTGAATCAAGGATATCCTTCTGTAACTACACTTTGCACTAAGTTGTATTTGGAAGTTAGCACATGGCAGTGTTGCAGCTAATACATAGAAATGTTTCACCTGTTGAGTACAGCTCTTAACTGTGGGTGCCTGTTTCTTATTGGAGTAAGATATGACTGATTGGTAGAAAACAGTATGGTTCAGGGATCCTGCTGGGTGAAATGTTTGCTCTAGCTGTCACGCTGCTCATCAGCGGTAAGGTAGGGAAAGTCTTCCTCAACCTGTAAAGCAAAGCAACATTTGAAAGTGAGGGAATAAAATACTTTCAAAATGTTGATTACTAGTGCTAGTAGTAACAGACACATGCAAGGAAGCTCCATATATGTATACCTTTTCATCTGAGTTTAATGCATTTTCAGCAGCAGAACTGCAACTAGAAATGTGATATTTGCATACAGACGTTCCTGTCTGTGTCAGTTGGGGTTCCAACAGTGCAGATCAAAAGACAGTCATGTTTGTTGAAGCTTTTGTGTAAGCTCTACAAAGGCACTTAGATACGATGAGCACAAACGGTGCATTGTGGTTTTTCTTGTTGTATCCTTTCTGCAGTTGCATTCTGTATCCCTGCATTAGAATCTTTTCCAAGTATGAGAACTGCTAGTGTAACATATTTAACAATAATAAACATCACTGCCTATTGAAAACACTTAACTGCTGTGATACATAATACTTGAAGATTGTCAGTTTTACCTAAAGTGATTATCTTGAAACTATATTTAAATCTATCAGTATGTTTTCCCATCGGATTTTAAGTTTTCTCAGATAAAAGGAAGTCTATACAAGACGAGGAGAAATAACTAAGAGCAGTGAGCTGAATGGGGAGCAATTCTGGATTACTGTTATTCCTGCACTGTACTAGATGCCTTAAAACCAGAAATCTTTTCAGCCAGTCTGTTCACCAATCTTACCAATACAAATTAACAAACATTGCATTTTAAGTTGGTGGACGTCTGCTTCTAATTTACTCTTAGAGGCCTACCTTGCCTTACTTGTAAACCAAGTATATTTGGTCCTTTGATAAATCAGTAAAGCTGTCTCACAGAAGCAACTGTAGAAGAATAAAGTAATACATGCAAACTGTCCTGCAGCAGTGCTCCTGGAATCCAGTGAGCAGAATTAATATTTTAGACAGTTGTAATTTTCTTGATCAGTACAATTTTTAACATTCTTGAAAACCTGCATTTTAGCTGGGAAACATCAATATTAAGAATTCGTTGATAACAAGCATCCAGGCTTTTGTTGTTCAGTATGTAACACAAGCAGCATTTTGAGTCAATGCTTCATGAAGTATTTGCTGATAGAGACCTGACCATTGCTAACAAGCTAGAAAGGAGAAACATGGTGTACCATTCAAAACAAAATAACTTGCATTTAAATTATATCTGCTCTTGTATTAAATTAAAACTCATTATGGAAGGCTGCATCAGATAGTATCCAATCACTACTAGTTTTAAGATGTAAAAATTGTTTTGCCAAAGGAATGGTAAAGACTCCATTTCCAGTGAAGTACATCACCTAACACATCGCACTTAACGTGGGGGCCTGGTTTCCTTGAGCAGACTGTTTCTATTCTGATAATCGCTCGAGAGAGCAAAACAATACAGAATATGTTTTCCTTTCATTTTCTCTGTCCTTAATCTCAAACTGCAAATATTAGCTTGCTTTTCCTTTACCTTGAAGTTGCTTCAGTTTGAAATTCTGAAATCTATGGTTTGAGATAACAAATCGGAATTGCAAAATGAATGAGTTTAATACAGTTAAGCATTCATGGCTGTCCTTTTAGTGATGATTTTTCCATTAAAAATTATGGAATTGCTTGTTCTGTATTCTAACTGAGTTATATAAAGCTTATCACCATTAAGCTTAGAGTAGGGGTGGATGAAATAAACCCTGAATTGAGCCAAATGTAAACTCAAGAAGTCCGTTCCCTATTAAGCCTAGGGAATTCTTCTTTTGGAGTAGTGGATGAAGATGACAGCTGTCTGTAATAGAAGTCATAACTTACCTGAATCTTCTTAGTTTGGGCTCATTTTTATATTGTTTTCTTGCTGATTTAACAGCAGTTCATTAGCAATTGGTAAACTCAGGTACTTCACTTGAAATTATGTAGCCTGTTTCGTTCAGTTTGGTATTTTGAAGGAAATATTTTTCTCCAAGGCTTTCCTGTTCACAGTTTTCCTATTCTCAACATAGCATTTCTTTCTAGAAGATACACCTGTGGTGGTAGCCTTGGGAATATTTCTTTACCAAATAATGCTTAGAATTGTTTGTTTTTAGAATACTTGCCCAAAACCTGTCTGTCCTTAATTGCTGTGCCTATAATTTTTTTGTTGTATGTCTTTACTGTTCTGCTAGGATTTGGAAGTAGCTCTGCCTTTGGAAGCAGTGCCACAGGAGCATCGTCATTTGGGTTTGGAACAACAAGTAAACCATCAGGAAGTCTAAGTGCAGGTTGGTTGGTTTGTTTTTATTAATTTAAGCATTGAGTGAGCGTTGTTTTTCATTTAATGGCATCTGTCAACAATGAAGGAGGAGAACAGATGCATCAGGTTGAATCAGATGCAATCTAAGGCATGGAAGTGCAGTCACTGCCTGAATACATAGGCCATACTTTTGCTGAGCTATTGAAAGTAATGCATAAATTAGTGACAAATATCAGTAATTCCACTTCCTATACTTAAAAAATGAAGTAAATTGTTTTAGGTGCTGGACCTTAAAACTGCTTTTTTCTTATCCTGTATATTCTGAAGAGCAGATTATAGATATTTCTGTGTGCCTGTAATTCATGTGTTAATTACTTTGAATTGAAAATATTTCTCTGACAGTTGAGCTGATCATGTCAGCATCATCTCACTTTTTTTGTTTTATTTTGTTGATGGTGAGAAGATGAAAATATGGATGTAGTTTCTCCTTAATTCAGGTAGCGAAATCTTACAGACACTTCCGTAGCTTGCATCTCTGTTCTTAAACTGGAGCGTGTTTTTGAATTATGTAGCTTACTAGCCTTTCTTCAGTGACAGTCTGAAGGAGCATCATGTCTCCTTGAATTACATTTTAGTGGCATGATTGCTTTTTAAAAAAAGAAGCTTTAACTGCTAGTATTATAACTATAATAAACAGCTACTATTCATTTGTAAGTGCCCAGTAGATCAGCTTGGACCAGCATTTCTCAGTTCCCCTGAATTTGTATTTTCTTGGTTAACACTGGATCATTCTATAAAATTAGGCCTCTGAAATAACTTCAGCTTTGTGTTATAAGGCGGAGATAGTTCACTAAACTTGCCTGAATAGCAGCATGAAGGTGTAATGCTCTGGTGCATTTTTGACAGAACACCTGACTTTGCAGCACACAGCTTCTAAGCATCAGCCTTCTTTTTTATTTTATTTTTTTTTAATTTTTTATTATCAAGAAGTCAGAACTTGCCCTGCTTACGTACACTTCCGTTCATAACACTTTCAAATAATATTGCAGCAGTGTGAATGCAATGTGAATGAGTTGGACACAGTAGGATTGTAACTGCTTTCAGCTATCTCAAGAATCGCAGATACAGAAGGTGGTAACCAGGAACATAAATGGAATTCTTATCCTCATTTAGACTGGAAGTGTGGAGTAGAAAATCCTGTGACAGTTTGGTTATCCTGAAGCACATTAACTCTTAATGTCCAAAGTTCTGATTTATAATTTCTAAATTGCTCTTTAGTTCATGCACATCTAAATGGTGTGGAAGGATAGTAACAGTTTTCAGTTTGTATGTCCTATTTCATAAGTAACGTTTCCAGGATCCTGAAACAAGGATGTTCTATTACCCACCATAAGGTAGTTTTATGTTGTTTCTGAGTCTTTCTTTTCAGTGGTTGAGAGATGGGGGAGGTTGCATGTGTGGATACACTGATGTTACTGCTTTTGTTTTGATGTGAGCACTTTGGTGTTTTGCCCAAGACAGTGTTCAAGAAGTTAGGAAGTGTTCTGCCATGCTATCTTGGGTTGCTTAGGTAATGCCTCAACTCTCCTCTGTGTTTTCCATCAGTTTGTTCTGTGTTTAGAATGAAGATTACAAGTCCTCAAACTGTTCCTGTCAAGTGTCTGAGTTGCATTTATTTGCTAAAAAAAAATTATTTTTTTTAGTAATACTGCTGTTTTTCTCAGTTTCTGTTTGTATGTTTGAAGTGAATCTTGTGCTATGAAAGTATTTAAGCTACTTTTCATAGTAGTAGCTTGAGTTCAGTCCAGGAGCAGTTTCTGTATCCAGTGTCAGCAGGTGAAAGGCAGTGCAGTTAGCCTTCTATCAATTCAATGTCAGTCTCTTGGGAGTGGGACTCAGTGCACCCTTTGCAAGTTTGCTGATGACACCAAGCAGAGTGGTGCAGTTGATACAGAAGAAGGAAGGGGATGCCATCCAGAGGGACCTGGACAAACTTGAAAAGCAGTCCCACGTGAACCCAGTGAGATTCAACAAGGCCAGGTGCAAGGTGTTGCAGTAGGGTTAGGACAATGTCAGGCACATGTCCAGACTGGGAGAAAAATGCACTAAGAGCAACCCTACAGAAGAAGTCTTGGGAATTATGGTGCACAAAAAACTGGACATGAGCCAGCAGTGTGTGCTTCTTGCCTCAAACGTCAGTTGTATCCTGGGCTGCATCAAAAGTGGGCTGGCCAGCAAGGAGGAAGAGATTGTCTCTTTCTACTCAATCCTTATGAGGCATTACCTTCCGTGCTGTCCAGGCCTGGAGCCCCCAGCAACAAGAAGATGCAGAGTTGCTGGAGCAGGTACAGAAGAGGGCCACGAAGATCATCAGAGAGCTGGAGCACTTCTCCTATGAAGAAAGATTGAGAGAGTTGGGCTTGTTCAGCATGGAGAAGACAAAGTTCTAGGGAGACCTCATTACGGCCTGCCAGTAGTTAAAGGGAACTTCTGAAAGGAGGGAGACTGGCTTTGTACACAGGCAAATGACAGTGGTAGGACAAAGGGAAATGGTTTTAAATGAAAAGAGGGTAGATTTGGATTAGATGTCAGGGAAGTTTTTTTTTTACTTATAGGGCAGTGAGGTACTGGCACAGGCTGCCCAGAGAAGCTGTGGGTTCCCCGTTCCTGCTGGTGCTCAAGGCCAGGTTGGATGGGGCCCTGAGCAGCCTGAGCTGGCAGGGGGTTGGAACTGGGTGATCTCTAAGGTCCCTTCCAACCCAACCCATTCTATTAAATTCCTTCAAGTGAACACGATTATGCGATGAAACAAATGTTTCATGTTTCTCTCTGAAACGCAGGCAGAGCTTCCTTCCAGTGTGAAAAGCCTGCCCCTAATGAAAAGTCCATTTAATTCCTAACTCCTTATTTATCTAATGGCAACTAAAAAAGCTGATTTAAGTGGAATGTTGTTAAGAATATTATATATATCATCCCAAAGTGATGAGAGAAGGAGAAAAAATGCCAGTGAATTTTTAGAGGTAATATTTTTGGGGAGACAGTATGTGGAAGTTGAGACACTAAGCGTGCTTTGAAATCTGAGTTGGGAATTCATGGTGGAGGATTGTTTTTATTGAAGAATAGCAGTGTCAGTATGATGGCACAAGGGGCAGTTGAATGGTATCATGGCAGGACATGCTTCTACTGTTGGAAAGTGGACCTATATGTAATCAGTATGAGGCCATGAGCAAGTTACATAACAGGCTTCAGTAAATCAGCCAGAGCTGTGCTGGGGATCCATTTTGAATCAGAGTATCTATTGTGGTTCTGAGGTAGGAGGAGATTGCTTTTGACATCTGCTGAACTGCTAGTTATCTTTGTAGCACTGAAATGGACAAAAACAACAAACTATAGCAACCTGTTATGAGAAAACTTGTATCTTTAATTTGGCTTACCAGTCTGAAGGGTTTGCCTGAAGTTTGAGTTGCTGTAGTGTGTGTGATGGGACGTAGTAGGTCATGTTGAGTTGAGCTTGGTTATCTTGAAGGTCTTTTCCAGGTTCTGCGAAGCAGAGGCTCAGATGCCCAATGAGTGAAGTGTACTTTTAAGGTCCTTAAGGTTCATGCTAAGTTTGCACCTCCAAGGGGCAGGTGGTCATTTACTTCCTGAAAGTAATTGTTGATACATAAGTACTGTAAATTTCAACCAAGAAATCATCAGTCATGTTGTAGCTGTGCTTCAAACTGTGTGCAGCTTGCCCCTCTAAAACTGAATGTATGTCTTGTTGAAAGTTCATTTCTAAAGGTACCTGAAGATTGTCATTTGAATATTCGGTTTTCTCTTGGAAGCATTGGTGGGACAAAGCCTTTTACATTAATTTCCCTTTGAACTTTCTGTGCTTTTGTGACTGTCCTAAATAGCATTTGTACAGCTATTGCTTCCCAGCTCACAGGTAAATTGGCAAGCATCTTCTCAGTCACCTATCACACACAGCTTACTCATCTTTCTTTTTCTAACATTATTCAAAGTTCATATTGGCTTCCCTTCCTAGTTCAGGATAAACCCTGCATCCAGAAGCAGCTGCACGGAAGTAGTTCTCAAGCACTTTACTCCTGGCACTGTGGACCACATACCATTTTACTGTGACTCGTACACGTGATGTGTTCTATTGGAACCAATACTTACGTGTTATCTCAACATGTACTTGAACTAAAAATTCGACTTATGAAGAACAGCTTAGGCTGTTAAAGATTTTTTTTGTCATTTGTGGGATTTCTGGATGAAAACATACTTATTCTTTTAAAATCTTGCCTAGTATTCTGCAATAACAGGGTAATGGGAAAATGGAAGGATAGCAACATGTGCTTCACCCTCTGCCTTCAAGGATGAGGGACAAATTAGCCCAGGAGATTTGAGTGAAACCCAAATGAATGTTCCCATTAGACATACTTCAGATCCACACGTAATCATTACACAGCGAGTTGTGCACAAGCAAAGTGTGTCTGGAAGGACTGCAGTTACCATAATGTCAGTAATGGCTTGCTTTCTTCCTTGACAACAAGATGAGTTATTGTGGTGTGATTGATCCAGATCCAGGCACTACAGGAGGGACAATTCCACCTTAGATTTTGAAGTGTTACTGAAGCACTAGATCAGGAGCTCAGTGAGAGAACAGAAGACAGGCTCACATGAGCAGTTTGGGATCCTGACAAGAAAACCAGTTGGGTTTTAATTCCTGGGCTTAAAAGACAATTAAGACATTCAGTTGATGACACTGATATGAACAAAGGGTTGCTTTTGTTGTCTGCCAGAGAACCGGTGCCACTAAGTAATGCTTATTAAGAACAAACTTTGTGAATCAGACTTGGGTTTTTTGGAATATTTTAATAATTTCCATGTGCAACCTGTATAAAGCTGCTTAAAATCTTAACTTGCTCAGGTCATGCTTGTTGTTCTGTGGGACGGTTTGCTATTTGGTTTCTTGAGAGAATGAGAAGTTACAAACATATTAACCAGTCCTCGGAAACTTATCTTCCAATTGTCTCTTCCGAGTGTCATCAAGTTGGTTATACTTCAAAAATGGAAGTAAAATGATGCGTTGTTACTGCTGCTGAAAATGGCAAATGGATTTTCTTCAGCTGCTCTTGCTTTGCAGCTGAACCAAATGAATTTTGTAACTCCTCTCTCCCTTTTTATATAAATGTAAGCAGCAACACAACTTGCTCACCTATTCATTCAGTTTTTCCAGAGCTTTGTTTTCAAGGCTGCTGTTGGACTCGAGTCATAAAGGGTGTTTTTAGATACCAGGAATTTGGCAGATGTTTTGAACCTACTTATTTAATGTAGGATTGGTCTGTGCCTTGCACATTGTAAGGGCAGGGGGATCTGTTTCCAGCTTTGCCATTGACTTGCTGTGAGGTGAAGTGGGTCTCATGATCTGCTTGTACTTTTGCCTTCCCTCCCCACCCTGCTTTATACATGTTGTATATCTAACTGCAGTGCTGGGAGCCTGGGGAGGGGGTCATTGTGCTACAATTACTGTGCGGTTTCTGTGGGACTCTTGGGTGCTATTTGATGTGAATAGTGGTGTTGCAAATAAGCTGTAACCTGAGGTAGAGTTGCCTACAATCAGTGGAGTAGGCTGTGTTAGAGCTGTGATATCCCAGTTGACACAGCAAGTCCAAAATGTATTAGCAATGTGACATACTGTTGTAGATCTGCATTGGCATGAAATACTACAAGTATAGTAATGTTGTAGCTGATGCTCACAGCTCCAAGGAGAACAGAGTTGCAATCCTGATGTAACTGTGTTCTAAAATATTTTTCCCTCCCTCATAAGGCTTTGGCAGCTCGACTACATCTGGGTTTAACTTCAGCAATCCTGGCATCACAGCATCAGCTGGCTTGACGTTCGGGGTGTCTAACCCTGCATCTGCAGGCTTTGGGACAGGAGGGCAACTTCTTCAGCTGAAGAAACCTCCAGCAGGAAACAAGCGAGGGAAGAGATAGGCACCCCTCGTGGGGAAGTGGAAGTGAATCAGCTTTGTTCATCGGAGAAGTCTATTTTTCTAGATTGATGCATTGATGAAATTGCATCCCGTGAGATTTATAAAAAACAAAAATAAAAAAAAAAAGTTGCTACTTTTCCGTAGTCTGAAACACAAAATGGATCGTACTGAACAGCTATTTTCTTGTGAATATAAACCTGTTTATGTATTTTTATTTTTGGCCCCATAGTTTTAGAGATGTTCTATACTGCATTATTAAAGGATCTTGTAAAACCATCTATTTAAACTAATGTTAGTAGCAGAATATTTTTTGTTATTAAGCTTTATACCATATGAATATATGCATATTTGTTTTTTGTACAGATAAAGTATATTCTAGTACAAATACTACAGTTCATATCTTCTGTTCCTGGATATGGCCTTTAAATCTACTTCAGGGTGTTTGTGTATATGGATGTAAATACATACAGTACAGCGCACACACGTGTGTATGTATATGTATAAAATAAAGCCAGATGTGCAAACCTTTCCCCACACGCAGGTCTCCTTCACTCTGTGTCCTGTTGCTCCGTGTTGCTCTGCAGTTCCTGTGGATTTCAGGCTGTGTCCCGGGCTATGTCATCATGTTTTGTTGCTGAAGAGCAGCTGAGGCACAGTGGTGGCTGTCTCATGAAGTTTCATATGCAGTGTTCAGTGGATGTGGTGTGTGAACTCTTTTATTTTAGCCATCTCTTGGCCCATTCTTGAAGAAGAAGCTGAGATCTTGACTCAGACACTTCCTGGGTAAAGTTCCCAAACCATTTTTCTCCAGCTGCACAGCGGGATGTTGCAGGATCTCATAGGTTCTGTTTGCAGGCAGAGCTGTCAACCTGGACAAGCTCTTCCCCACAGCTGCAGGGGATAGGTTGCACCATTGTAGCCCTGGTTGGAATTAACTGTTACAAAACGGCGCTGATTTGCTAGCTGCTTCTAGTCAGTGCTACCAGCACGGACATGAGAGCAATTGTGTATATCTGCTTTCAGTATGAGCTGTAGTGCAGTAATTTGCTGCTGAAGAATTGAGAAAAATGATGTAATTTGAAGGTGAAGCTGCTGCAACAGTAGAGTATGGATCTTGTATTACATCTTAACTGCTTGTGCTGCACTTCCAATTCAGTGTGTGCTAGAAACATCTGGAAAACATCTTAAGGAGGTACTGCCTTGTGTGAGTTGAAGTGTGAATGTGGAACTTTGGATTTGAGTGTTGTTTTGTGTGTAAGATGCATCAAGTGAATATTCAGTCATTTTCACCAAAGCACCTTGTTTCCAAAGCAGTTGAAGTGCATGGGATTCTATTTTTCAAGCATCAGGTGAGTTATTTGCTTTCAGTTATTGAAGTGTCATTACCATCCTGTGTGTCGTGGAAGTGATGTGTGCAGTGGTTGCCTTTGGACAGATGTTATTTATCACTTGATCTGGCAGGATTCAGAGAAACTGAGCACAGAACTCCTTGCATTTGTACACTTGTATGTTACTGCATCTCTGCGAGCGATCCCTTAGGGATTTAATGTCTGTTTTTCATGTTTGGGAAAACTGAAAGCTTAAAACTTGCTTTGGATTCAGCTTTTTTAGAAGTTATGTTGGGCTACAGTCAAAACCACGATGTTTTTATTCTTTTGTTACTTCTTTTTTTTAATAACTAATGTTAAACTACTGGACTTTCTTGTAATGTATTTGTGAAACTAATTCAAAGTATGTACTCTGTCCATATGCACAACTTACCATTGTGTGAACAATAAAACGAAGGCTGTGATCCTTGTCATACATACTTGCCTATTTGAAAGGTTGTTTCCTGTTGTCTTCCTGTGTTAAGTAGGACAAACAAAGCCTTAATCAGCTAATATGTAGAAGTTTTTTTCTTGCTGAAGGCCTCCATCCCTGGCGTGGAAGGGAGGGCTGAGCAGGGAGGAGTGCTTGTGGTTGCCTGGAGTCCCTTCACGCTGAGCTGCATGAAGCTGGGCCATGCTGTAACAGCTCTCAGTAGGTTCCTGTGTATCTGTGTTCTGGTCTGTTTCTCTTCATGTTAAGGCAGCAGGTATCTCCCTACTTCTAACCTGGGTGAAGTGATTATATAATGGAATAATTGCATGACGGAGGACAAAGTGGTTGAAATTGGATTTGAAATGATTACCTTCCCAGTGTATGACTTTGTTAAATGTAGCCATGGCTTTCACGGTTCAGCACTGCATACGTTGCTTCAAATACTTTCCCACTGTAAAGCTGTGCAGTACAGCATCCATGCTCTAGCATGCAAATACATTATGCACCATTAAAGTTTGTTTCCTGGGAGCTCTTATTCAGGTATACAGTGACTGCCTACAGGTACTGTTAGCTCTGCATGCTGTGGGGCTGCACAAGCTATGAACAGCCCGGGCTGGGCTCAGGAATGGTGTGAGGCAGTGCTGCATGACCCCGAACCTCCCACCTCCCCAGGCAGGTACATCTCTGAGAAGGAGTGGGGGAGACAGCGGGGTGATGTTTTGCTTCCAGACCACTCATGCTTTCCTGCCCCTTTCTCTAAGGCAGTGAGGTTCTGTTCCTCCTCACCAGTATTTGAACGATCCCTGTGATGAGGTGGCTGTGTTGCTGTGAGGTTTGTTACTCAGTGCTTTCTTACTCAGCCTCAGGACTCTGATCTTCGTGGCCCTGCGGTGCAGTTGTGGAGCATGGCAGTGAGCAGGTGAGTATGCCAGGTGGTGCTGCAGCTTTCAGAGCTTTTCCCAGAGAACAGCGGGCTCCTTGCTTCCCTATGTAAGGTGATTCCAGCTTGCTCTGAGCTGTGGAAGTTTAGAAGGTTCTGCATAAATATAGAAAAGATTTGGGGTTGATTGATTGTACTTGTCTTAAGGTATACATCTGATACCAGGTCAGCTCTGCTGAAGGCCTGCATGGAGAACATGAAATGGGTATGCCTGCCCTAACCAGGTCAACAGCTGTACAGGTGAAAGGTGTGTGTGTTCAACTGAGCTCTCAAACTGACGGATTTCCCTCTTCTTTTCAATGCAGGTGTCACTGTATGGCGTGTACTTGGGCAGCCCAAGGACAGCACCATTATAAAATGTAATGCAGCTGTCTCCAAAATCCAGCTGTGACCAGAGGCTGGTGTTTGCCTCCTGGGCAAGAAGTGCCTCCTTGACTCTGTGTCCTTCATGTGTTGCAGCACCAGCGTGTGCTTCTGGGCCGACTGTCCCAGTCACAACAGCGAGGTGGGATGGTGAGGTTTAGATTGGGCACTAGGGTGTGCTCAGAGTAAAAGGAAAAACCGTGATAAATACTCAAAACTCAGTAGCAGTTTATCTGGTGTGAGCTCTTACGGGGGTGGAAACAGCAGCAAGAAGCTTTTTAGACTTCCAGTTGGAAGAAACCTGGGATGGAGAAAGAGTATAAACTGTGTACAGTTGGGTCTCTGAAGCTCATCTGTTAGCTCCATAGTTAGAGGTGCCTACATGGCAGTTACTCCCCACACTAGATTTCTATTTGTTGGGCTGTCTTGGAGATGGGTAAGAATGATAGGGGCAAAAGGAGGGGTTGGGTAAAATCCTGGGCTCCGACAGATGTGTGATGACAGAACTTCAGCAGCAACAGAAATAGTAATGTTTATAAACGGGCACTGCTGCAGGAGGGATGTGTCTTCTAGTCAGCCCCAGACCCTTACTGCTACGTTAAATCATCTATCTGCAAGTTTAAGTCAGATTTTATTGGTACTTCCAATGCCAAGTAAAACAGCGATGCTGCAAGCAAATAGAGCCTTTAACTTGTTTTGTAAGCAATATGCTAAAATATCCTAAACTGTGAAATATTCTTACGCATTTTTAATTTTCTGCTCATTTGAGCTAATTATATAAAACCCAAACCTGCACATGAAGCTGTAGTGAGTCCCGTGGAACCACACCATGTGGAAGAGCACTTTTTCCTTGCCTGGCACACGTGAATCTCACTGAGCATGTGGTAAGCTGGACCCCACCTGCACAGTGGTGCCTGTGGGCACAAAGCTGCTGGCTGGCACTGCATTATGAGGTGAGCAGCAGGAAAACTCAGTTTTGAAACTGTTTTCTCTGCCATCACTTGATAAAACACTTGTGCTTTGTGCTCTGTTTGGCACAAAGCAGTGTGGAAAGGGGAAGCTTCTGGGTTTTTCTTTTCATTGGAGTAAGCTGAGGGCGAGGATGCCCTGTCCATTTGCCTCGTGTTGCTGGAAAAGGTTGATGGAGTCATAGAGTCATAGGATAGCTTGAGATGGAAGGGACCTCAGCCTGCTCAGCTCCAGCCCTGCTCCTTCCCGCCGCTGCCGCTAGGGGGCAGCACGGCGCCGCTGTGGCGGCCGCGGTGTAGGCGGCGGGGAGCCGGGCTGGGAGCTCGCACTGTGTCCGCACAGCCCGGCAGCTGCGGGACGCGGCGAGGGGTCAAACAAATCCGCCTCGAAGCGCTGGGGAGCGCAGTGCCGCGGGGATTAAGCTCGGAACGAGCGGAGCGAGCTCTGTGCTCGCAGGGGCCGGGGAGAGCCCGGCGTGGTGGGGTAGGCGTGCGGGCGCGTTTTCTCCTCGTGCAAATAGAAGCGCGCCGCCCAAAGCGACAGTCGGGCGGTGCGGGTGGCGAGGGACGGCCGCTACGGAGGGGAACGCCAACTTTCTCGCTACTCCAGCGCGGCGCACAGCTCGCCTCCACCGCTTCGCTCCGCAGAAAACACCAACGCTCGCCCTCCCGCCCCGCGGCGCGCAGGAGCCGTCCCGCTCCCGCCGGGGCCGAGGGGCCGGGCCGCGGCCGNGACGGCGGCGACGCCACCATCTGCTGCGGCAGCTGCGCGCTGCGCTACTGCTGCTCCAGCGCCGAGGCGCGCCTCGACCAGGGCGGCTGCGACAACGACCGGCGGCAAGGCGGCGGCGAGCAGGGCCGGCCCCGGGACGGCCCCGACGGGGCGGCAGGTGAGGGCCGGGGCCGCGCTTCCCCCTCGGACGGGCGCCGTTTTGCCCCCCGTCTGCGGTCCTCCGGAGCGTGCGGGCGGACGGCGCTCCCCGCGTCCCATCGCCGCAGCGCGGCCGTACGCGGAGGGGAAAACCGAATCGCTGTCGGAGCGGTTGTGCGGCAGTGCGTGCACCTGCCGGGAGCCGTGCCGTGCCAGCCCAGCGAGTTCGAGAAGCGTTGGAGTCGCGGAAGAAATGGGGAAGGAGTCCTTTGGGTCGCCGGCTGAGCTCGGCACAGCCCTTGCAGCCCCGCGCAGAGCGTCGTTCACTCTCGGGGTCCGGCCCTCAGCCCGCGCACGGGGCGGTGTTAGAGCCGCTCTGCAGGGCTGGTGTGCGGGGCAGCGATGGCCGTGCCTGGGGCCGCCCCATTGCCGGGCTCTGACATCCCGCGGCTGCAGGCACAGCTGCTGGCCCCGTTCCTGGGGCACCACTTGTGCCGGGCGCTCTGCTCTCCTGCTGGGTGTTCCCGGTTGAAGAACAATCCATGCAGATGCCGCAGTTGCTTCCAGGAAGCTCAGTGGGTCGCAGCCCTGCCTCTGGCTGCCCCACGGCACGTCCTGAATGTCAGTTTGGGGGGGGGAAGGGGCCATCCCACCCGCGTCCCGTTGCCCACCTTCTCCTTGCCGTTGCAGTGCCCATCTACGTGCCATTCCTCATTGTCGGCTCCGTCTTCGTCGCCTTCATCATCCTGGGCTCGCTGGTGGCCGCCTGCTGCTGCCGCTGCCTCCGGCCCAAGCAGGAACCGCAGCAGAGCCACGCTCCCGCGGGCTCCCGCCTGATGGAGACCATCCCCATGATCGCCAGCACGGGCGCGTCGCGCGGCTCTTCCTCTCGCCAGTCCAGCACTGCTGCCAGCTCCAGCTCCAGCGCCAATTCGGGGCCCCGTGCCCCCCCGACCCGCTCGCAGACCAACTGCTGCCTGCCCGAGGGCACCATGAACAATGTCTACGTCAACATGCCCACCAACTTCTCGGTGCTCAATTGCCAGCAGGCCACCCAAATCGTGCCGCACCAGGGCCAGTTCCTGCACCCGCCCTACGTGGGCTACGCCGTCCCGCACGACACGGTGCCGCTTGCCCCTGTGCCCCAGTTCCTGGACGGGCTGCAGGGCGGCTACCGGCAGATCCAGTCCCCGTACCCCCATGCTGGTGGAGAGCAGAAGATGTACCCGGCGGTCACCGTGTAGCTGCCCGCCACGCTGCGCTTCTCGTTTCCAAACTGAGCGGAGGAGAAATACTTCCTTGGAACGCGGCTCCCAGAACAGCGCTTGTAAATAACTTGGGAAGGCTCATGCATGTCAGACAGTGTTTATAAACCGTTTATTCTCATCGAGGTCTGTTGCCAGAAACTGTAGGATGATACCGCTGAATTAACGTTTCCAGATACGTTTTCATTCCAGTGCATGATTTACAGTGGCGAAGGATTATGCTGGAAATGCATATGCATTTCAGATCACTGTGCTTGTGAGATAATGCCGCAGCCGTTAAGTGCCCTTCAGGTATGACATGGTCAGAAGTATTTGCCTAATTAGTTCTCAGAAGAGCTTTGTAACGCGGAACAAGAGCGCGATACTTACAAAGCCTTTCTCCTGTCCTCATCCCGTGTCCTGGTGACATTTCTCACTGCTGCACAGTGACAGGCAGAGCTGTCAGGGCAGCTGTCGTGTCATTGCTTCCTGCTCCTGTGGGGCACACTGCCACGCGGTGCTCGGTGCTGCGAGAGCGGCTTCCCCGGTCCCTGGTATTTATGTAACACGTTATGTAGGAGCACACCAACTGCTCCTACTTCTGGTGCACTTGAAACCCTTCTTGGTTTGATTTTGCCTCCGGACTGGGAACCAGTAGTGGCTGGCACAAACTTTCTTTCTCTCCGTGAACTTTCTGCTATGAGCAGGCTGTGAGGTGCCTGCTCCTCCTGTCACCAGCACTGTGTTCTGCTGGTGGCCGCCCTCAGAGCTGAGCTCGTGCTGCAGCTTCCATGCACCTCTGTCGGCCCCGCCCCCAAACGCGGACCCGTCAGGCTGGTGATGGAGCTCACCCTGCAGCCGCCGGCCCTTCAGCAGCAGCCAGCTCAGCATCCCCAGCAGGGCACCGAGTGCTGCAGCTGTGTGCAAAGGGCAAAACCCGAAGCAAGCGGTGCTATAAGCAGAGCAGAGCTGGCAGGAGGTTCCTTGGCTGATACTCCATCAGTACATAGCAATACGAGGACGCTGCTATTTTTGTATGTCTCTCTTCAGACCACGCAGAAGCATTGCCAGATGTGACACTTTGCCTGTAAACATAGTGCACACACACACGGCCGGGCTGCAGATGGGAGAAAGGTGAACGGGTGACGTGTGGCAGCTCTGCTGGCGATGGCTGTGCTCTCCCAGGCTGTGAGCTCCCAGAAGTGCTGCTCTGTGCTGGGAGTGGTGGCCCCGTGGGGTGGTTGGCACCCCCTACCAGGGCACTGCTGCCACCCGTGGCTTTCAGGTGACTCTTTGTATATTGTTTACTTGTTTAAAAAAAAACAGAAAGAATAAGTTAAATCTGTAGAAAATAATTTACGGCAGAAGGAAAAGCGACCCAAGTTGTAATAAGAGGAAGTTTGTGAGATGTGCTGGGTTTTTTTTATGTCATGTATAATAATGTAAAACCAACGTTAACGTTTGATACAGCTTTTAGATTTCTGAAAGGGCACTTGGTTCGAAGTGTTTCTTACAAATGAAGAAAAAAGCCCCCTTTGTTTCTTAATAAATACTTCATGGTGTGACTTTTCCTTTTCTTTGCTTTCTCACAGTCGTTTTTCAGTTCAGGCAGTGCCTCACTTGCCCCTTCCTGTAACGCTGTGTCCCAGCCCAGCAAAGCCAAGGCTGTGCTGTCAGGTGGAGTTTGGAAGCCCCAGAGGTGCTGCAAGGCTGAATGGTGGAGACAGCAGTAGGAAACGGGCCCTTGTGATGTGGGGGTGCCTCATGTAGGAAAACGAGAATGCAGGCTGGGCATGGCAGCTGTGTGGCCCCTTGGCTGTGGGCAGGAGCAGAGCAGCTGTTGGGTGCTACCAAAGAACGGCTGTTTGCTGTGAAGGAGCCCCTGTCTTCCCCTCCTTTCTTACTCTTCCACTGCAGCTCCACGCTCAGCCCTCCTGACTGCACTGTGCCTGCTGGCCTTGCTTTCATCCCCTTACTCAGCTTCCTCTTCTCAGACTGCCCTGAACAGTTCCTCCTGTTTGTCCCGCTGTTTGCGGCTCTTAAATTTGCTCTCACTTCCTTGCAGTTGGAAGTGCATGGAATACACTTTCAGTGCTTCTTTTGGAATACCTTGCTACTGATTTCAGGCTTTTGCTCAGGAAGTTGGGAGCGGTAGTTATGGGGAGCAGAGCACGCACTGCTGCACTGTCACTGACTCAGCCCATGGCACACGTCCTTCATGCAGGCATTCAGGTGGGCAGAGGGAACCAGTCACGGTGAGAACAACTGCTGAGTGTGTTCCTGAATCCCCCCCCAGGGCTGCACCCCTTTGGGCCTGGAGGCCAGCAGCAGGCCCACGGCACCTGGAGCCACTGCAGCACCGGGGGAGCCCAGAACAGGACACAGGCAGCACTTGGGGGTTCCCTGCCCTGCTCCGTAGGGAAAGGGCCCCACTCCTGCTGGCATCTGAGAGCCCCCATACAGCTGCTGCCAGGAGCTTCCATGTGTAGGGGTGAGGAGCTTGGTGCAATCAGCGCCCACTTGAGAGCCAACTTTCAGGTCCCAGATCAGCGTGTGAACCTCAGCACCTTCCTTCTACACCGTCTCATTTGCTGCTCACTGTTGGTCTTGCTGGCGCTCCTTTCCCCTCCGCATTTTCTGCTCTCCCAGTTCTTTTCCTCCCACTGAAGTTGTTACTAAATACTATTCCCCGCGTGTATTCTCTTGTATTTTTCCAAGCTGAAGCTCATTTTATTGTTTCCTGCTCATATTTCTTGCTTCTCTGTAGGTCCCTTTGTATTATTTCTCTGCCCTCAGTGGGGTTTGCAGCATTTCCCTGCGTCCTGCATGCAGGCAGCAGTGTGCAGGAGCACAGCTTCCATGGGAGATGAACCCATTTACCACCAAAGGTGATGCCCTCCTGGTTCTCCAAGTAGTGCCTGCAGGAAGGCAAGAGTTTGGCAGACAAATGCATGGCATGCAGCTGGGTACCCCATTTCTCCATCATCTTCATTAGACAACCGGAGAGAGCCCTCTTTGGGGTGTGACATCAGCCACACCATTCACAGTGCTTATTTCTGCTGCCACGTTGAAAGGTTTGGTGAAGTATTTCATTTTAATAGTGCTCAGTCTGGGTGGTTGTTTCTGTTCCCAGTCGGGCAGCGATGCCTGCGTTCTGTACACAGTGGTATCTGCTGCTCAGTGTGGAGAAGCCCTTTCCTTTTTGTGTTTGACTCTTGTCAGTAGTACATGAGGAAATCTGAAAGAAAACTTACCCCGAACCCTGAAGACAACCCTTTGCTTTCAGATAAGCAAACTCTCATTACTGTCAGCCCCAGGACCTTGGTTTAGAAGCAGAGCTGCATCCTGCCCTGTGCAGGGAAATACAAAGAGTCGTTACGAACCAGAGCTGAACTGAATTCATGTTTCCTGTGTAGGTGTGTATGCTCCAGCTCTGATTCCAGGCTTCACATTGATATGTACCCACTGTAGGATCACAGTCTGTTTTATTCTTTTTGCCAAGGAAGAAATCCTGCATCACTGTGCTTGGAAACAGTTCCTTCCTCAGCGGGCAACGTGGGGCAGGGAAGGAAGGAGCCTGACCAGTGTGGAAGTAAATCCGTGCACCAGACAACCCAACCCTACCCAGCATCCCCCTTCTCCCAGTCTCCTTTCCCCCATGCACTGGGTGCTGGCTCCCAGCACGAGCCACCAGCCCACGGCATCTGTCAGGGCCAGCAAGCTGTTAGCTGTGACAGCTGTGCTGGGGCTTCGCCATCAGGCACTGTCAGACACAAGGTGTGAGAGCACTGTCATGCATGTCACTGCAGGATTTGGTGTCCTGGAAGCTCGTAGCTTCAGGGGAGGGTGTCAACACTCACTTGTGTGCCCAGTCCTCGCTGCCCCATGGATGTGACCCTGGTGGGACGGCACCCAATACCAGGTACAGCAGGGTGTCAGGGCTGCCTCTTCCACTGTCCACCACAGATGGGGTCTGTCACAGCGTGAAAACACAGCATACACCTAACCAGAACTGCCAGCAGGGCCTCACCTTCCCACCTCAGTTCACCCCACAGCCTGGATGCCCCAGAACTGTGCAGGCATTCAGTAACACTTCCTTCCATGCCTCGCTTCCCTGTGGAGCTGCAGTGGTGCGGAGCAGGAAGCGGCAGCAAACCCCCTGCTCCTGCCACGTCCATCAGCACAGGTGGAGCTGAGGGGCTCAGGGCTGCCCCTGGGGAAGGGCAGTGCCCGGTGGCTGGGTGCTGCCGCAGCAAGCTCACACAAAAGGATTATGTTTCTGAAATCTTCCCGCTTAACATTCCTCAACTGGACCTTTCTCAGTTACGCTTTTATTTTTCAGTGCTCCCATTACAGACTCGAGCATTAATCTCAGGGTTTAGGGCCTTTGATTCCGTTTTGGTCTGGTATGAGGCACCGAGGACGCCAGCGACGGCCTCAGCAGCTGCTCCTGCAAATGTGTGCAGGGGGACACGAGCAGCGGGCGCTCGTCTGTCACACTACTGGGGGCAAGGGGGGGAAATGCACTCACATCTCTAATATGGGGTGTAAGAAGCAACTCGTTACATTGAGCAGTTCCAAGAGTTACCTCGCTTCTAGCACACTGCAGAGGACAGAGGACATTCACCTTCTCCCACAGCCAGGTGAATATAGCTTTATTCAGGTCTGTCACCAGTTTGATGTTGGTGTGGGTGCTCACCCGGCATAGGGGGACATGGCAGGAAGGGAAGGGCAGGTACCAGGGCTCCTGGGATAAAAGTGCTTGGCAATGTGCTCAAGCAGTGACTTGCAAAGAGGGGAAACTTGGCTTACAACCCCTCTTTGTTTCCTAAATGTAAAAAAAAATCCAGAAGTAATTTGTTGGTTGAAACGAGTCTCTCTAGGCCCTTAAAAATGGCTCTGTCAGCAGTGTGACAATCTGTAAGGAAAAAAACATTCATCAAGTTATAGCACCCCAAAGAGGAACAGTTTTAGCCAGACTACATATAAATATGCATTTTGTTCCTGCGGAAATCTATTTAACACCAATATCTAACAGCATCTGGACAAAGAGATCTCTTTGCTAGGGCCCACGCACTTTTACTTCCTATGGGGATCTTGCAGTTCGCAGTCCCTGAGGTCACCAGAACTCTACTGGGGCTGATCATTAACACACTGCAGTCACCTGGTACCACTGCTGCCCAGGCCGGGTGCTGGAGGGGATCACAGTGTCCCCCCCAGGGCCTGCAGGAATGGAGCTGTCTGGGACATGAGAGCCCTTGTGTGAGGCTGGGAGTCTTGCACGAGGAAAGAGAGAGGTGTGGAGGGACACTAGCAGGGTTGGGTTCTGTGTTCCTCTGCCTGCAGAGCAGCAGAGCCTGCCCCTGCTCCCGTGGCGCTCCAGGGAAGGACAGTGCTGATGTCCCTGTGTCACTAGGGCCATCCTCCCCCATGGCCCTGGAGCGTGCAGGCACCATGGTGAACATCCTGCAAACTGAGCTATGGGAGATGAGCAGCGGAGAGTCCAGGGCTTCATTTTACTCCGCTGTCTCTGTGTGACTCAGATGTTAAAAAGATGTCCCAGGCTCATTTTAATGAAGCTGTGATGACATCACAAACAGCAGTTGTAGGAGAGAAGCCTGCCCACCTAATTCAAAGGAATAGATGACTCTTCCCCTCCAGACACCATTTGAACCCCAGGCACATGCCATGAGCCCGCTCATACCCTGCTCTTACCGACACCCTCATGGCTGGGCCTGACTCGCCCCACTGCAGGGAACCCAGGTCTCATCTGTGGCACTAACAGAGGTGTCCCTTTAAAAGCACACCCAGAAGGTAATAAAAACCCAAACTGACCCTGACAGCACCTTTGCAGGTGAAATCTCCAACGCATTCAATGCTGAGTTCTCTCTGCAAAACTTGTGGGGTGGATAAAGCAAACAAGCCCCAGTCCGTTGAGTTGCTTTAATAAAAGGTTTATTGGAAATATTTTTGTGCAGACATACAACAGTCAACAATGCTGTTCAGAGCTACAGATTTGCTAAGTTTTGAGAACCTTCTAAAAATACGAGTGAATGACCTTCATTTGTATTCAGTCTGGGAGGGAAACAAACCCCACTGTAATGCAATGCTGTGCTGAAACGACCAGAGGACATTAATAGAACGTGAAAATGGGAACACTTCTGGAGGAAAACCCACACAGCACCCAGCTCCCGCTGCTCTGCTGGGAACCAATTAAACATTCCCCCACAGCACCACTCCGCACTGCATACCCAGATTAAAACCTCTCCATCTGTAACAATATTTAAGCAATTTGAGCACAGATATGACAGACAAGTGGGCACACGACTCAGCTTGCTGATGAAAAAGATGCCGGTAAGGATGCTGTCACTCGGAGTGCTGAATGTGTGTGTGACCTCCTGGATCGGTGGCTGTGCTTTGGGGCAGGTTTTCCCACTGAATGCCTCCCAGCACACACAGGTCCACAGGGCTCAGCCACTTCACTGCTCAGGATCAGCCCAAGCCCTGCTCCAGGAGAGCTGGGAGCCTGCCTGGGGCTGCTTTCAGTCTATGTGCTGCTGGAGGTAAGAGCAGTGAGTCTGCACTCCCCTCCTAAACCAGAATATCAACCAGAAGGGCAAAGCAGAGCACGTGCAGCAGCTGTTCAACTCCACATTTTCTAAGAAACCCTGCAGGTGTTTTGAAGGGGATTAATTTATGCCAAGACAACATCTGGAACATCTTCTCAGGGAAGCCACCCAGTAAGGTGGCCAGAACCGAAAACAATCACGTCTTTCTGTTAATGTTGACTTTCTCTTCCTCTCCGTAATTACAGGGGTGCTGACCTCGCTGTTATACACAGTGACACTTTGGCAATATTTTGGCTTTCCTTCATTGCAATGCTTTGCATGACTGCCCAGAGCTGGGTGCTTGGCTGAACCAAAGCGGTCCTTTATACGCACTCTCATTTCACTTTAGCACCCATAGAGATGGTGCAGGAGAAACCCTGCAGATTTCAAGCAGCTTGTCCCACCATCGCATGCAAAGGAAGGTTCTGGAAAGTGTTTAATTCCTATCCACACCACAAAATCAGTAGGCCCTAAGTTGGCATGAAACAGCTCCCAGCCTTCAAGCGAAGTGGTTGGCTACCCTGACCAGGAGGGCCCCTCCATCCACCCAGAGGAGAGGAACCATCCCAGGAGCACCACTGACAAGTTCTGCATGAGAAATCTGCTCCCTGGACAACTGAAGCCACACAGTGTGCGCTCTGTGTGTGTCCCTGAGGCAAACAACAGCCAGCAAGCAACCCCTGTGTGCTGCCCCAAACACCAGTGCCTACTGACTCTGGACAGCAGAGGCTGTTGGCAGCAATGTTTTCCCTTTCTCCAAGCTCAGGACCCAGCTTGGTGCCAGAGAGATCTCAGCTTCAGGACGTAAGAGTACTGCGGCATGCCTACTTCCAGCCCAGAACTGCAGGAAGGACCCCGAGGAATATCACAGCTCTTCAGGGATGGCTGCTCTCCTGCTGGCAGCCGCAGTGGTCCCTGCCCAACCATTTCACCCCCAGCTCCCTCGCCTTTCCTCACCACCCATCCCAGAGCACTCTCTAGTTTTCACTTGCAAACAAGACTCAGAGCCTCCATTTATCTTACTGCCAGGGGAAGGTAAGAGTTATTCTCTGCACCCACGTGGCTTGCCTTTGTCATGTCACTGACAGGTCCCACGGTCTCCTCCAGACACAGCACTGGAGCTTACGTGTAATGGTCGTTCAGCAGTGACTGTGAGCAGGGACTGGCACAGCCAGGCCAGGGGGCTCAGCACTGCGAGGAGCTGAGCTGCAGCACAGACCCCAGCACTGTGAGTGCAATGATCCATCCTGGAAGGGCCGGAAGATTCTTAGGCAGTCTGAACCCAGTGGTGTGCAGACTGAGCATGTGGGCAGTGCCACATTTCAGAAGCAAAATGCCGCCCAAATGTAGCAGATACAGCACAGACAGTCAGTTTCTTCTCCAACCCCTTATGGTGGAAAGACCTGTTGTGGTGTTTCCTATCTTCGTTGCGTCCTGCTCAGTGGGAGGCCAGGAGTGTGCTCTGCAAACTGACAGAAGTTTAAGGCATTGCCACTAGAAGTTTAATCCGTGCCATTAAACCAGGGATCTAGCTGACAAATCCAATGTGTTGCTGGGGGTGAGCACCTGCTCAAGGGCTGCTCTTCAGACCTAAGCTGTGAGGCATAATGGCAGTACTGCCCTCAGAGTACTTAAAAACAAAATTAAGTCATTATTTATAAAACCACAGGAGAATATCCATTGGCCATTACTGCACTGATGACTGGAGGTGATACAGAACCACGGATACAAACCCTGTGGGACAGGAGCAGCACAGGAACTGCATGCCTCCCCAGGGCCTTGAGGTGTCCACAGATGGCCCAGCTGTGCCCAGCATGCGCCGCACAGTCCCCAGATTTCACTTACCCTGGTCCACCTGAGCCTTCCTTTTTTTTATTTATGAGCATTGATCATCTCCCAGCAAACACACTCAAGTACACACTGCAAAAATAACGCAGGCTGAGGAACAGAGGCCGTCCGAGCAGCACCTGCTGCGTGCTGCTGGTGGGGGCATGCACGGAGAAGCGTGTGGGCTGCTGAAGTGCCGACTAGTGAGGCTTGTCTGCTATCTTAATTTACAGCCCAACAGTTCGTGTTAACTCCAGACACAATTTCAGAAACATTAGCAGCTTAGTTTGACTCGGACACTTGTATTGGTTATTTGCCATTTCAGCTTGACAAGTAATTCCTGACTTCCCGAGCCAGCCCCTGCAGCAGCTGGCAGGGAGAAGGAAACATGGGTGGCTGCTAGGCACTGCTCAGCTCCCTGCTGCTCAGTCACAGTGACTGCCAGAGGAAGGGCAGCTTCTGTGCAAATGACGACCATGGTGTTACAGAAAGGAGCAACCAGATGCAGATTCAACTCAGGAATATAGTGACTTCTTCCTGAATACTAAAAAAACCCAAACCAAACCAAGCCCCACCACTGTG
Source organism: Odontophorus gujanensis (assembly GCA_013399175.1). NCBI lineage: Eukaryota > Metazoa > Chordata > Aves > Galliformes > Odontophoridae > Odontophorus > Odontophorus gujanensis. The sequence goes on from VXAB01001683.1 coordinate 392,216, forward strand.
GTCAGTGCAGAGAGCTGCCAAAGAAACCCTTCTCTACTCAACCCCAGGTAGGTAAACCTGGACAGTCAAGCAGAAACCTCCCATTCCTTCTGCTCCACTACCCTCTAGAGCTGGTGACATCTCCATAGAGTGCTTTCAAAGGGTGTCATTATTGCTACATGTGCTTGTGTTAACGAACGAGGAATCCTGTCGATACAGAACAGCTGTCCTCCTTCTGTTGCTAATGTGACACTGGAATACACCTAATCACTGTTCTCAACAGCAAGCAACTCCAACATCCAGGCTACAGCACACTACAACAGATTAATTCCTGTAATGACTCCAAAGAACAAGAAGAATGCCAGGCCTTGACCTGGGTGGGCTCCACAGGATTAACTCAGACAGAGATTAAGGCCTTACAGTGATGATAAAGCCTGACCCTCCAGCCCCGGTGTCACATACTGTATGGCTGTGTGACAAACCCCATGTGTAATTTCCATTGAGATGGCATCCAACACACGTACCTCAATCCAAGCCCCCGCTCACTCGAGGGAGCGTTTGTCTTCATGCCCCTCTCTGACCTCAATTTACAGAGAGGTCAGAGTGATGCAGCCCACGGTCTGCACCAATAAAATAAATCACATCGGATGGCAGCTGCTCCTCCCCAACACCTCTCATTGGCTCTGTAAAACTTCTGTGGGACCAAGTTAAGAACAGAAAAGACACCGGGATCCTTTCTGTTCTCTGCTCAACACATTTATTTGCCCTTCTCCATTATTCAGAGGTTTTTTAAAGTTTTTTTTTTTTTTTTGTATCCTCAAGAAAAACCTCCAAATTGTTTACATACCACTGTTTAGTGTGTGGCTTAGAGTACAAAGACTGCTGTGACCTCACTTTGTCTCAGCGGGAAGTTAATTTGCCTTGTGGTGCTACAAAAGGAAGAAGCAGTTAGCAGTTTCGAGGACACCATACATTTCCTAAAAAGATTTTGCTTCTCAATAAAAGAAACTGTTTAACAGGTTAGATCAGGATTAAGATTTGCAAGCTCCTGGGATTGGGTTTAGCCTCCCCTTATTTATCCTCTCCCCTAGAATTCCTGCCTTCAAACAAAAGTAATCTCCCAGAAACACACACACACGCACACACACACACACACGCACACACTTGGCCCCTTGACGTTCGCGCCTATGGCAAAATTATTTGCAATTTTCCCTCACTGTATAATTGCCTCATTAGCACTGCAGAAAGAAGGCGATGATTTTTCCCTCTGTGCCGTTGACCCAATCCAGGGGCAATCCCGCCTGGTGCCGCAGGAGCCAAACTTTCTTCCTAACATGGGAGGGGACCCGGGCCCCTGAGGTGGCACTGGGAAGCGGCCTGCTGCTGCAGCAGTGGCGCCCACTCACAGCCCATCAGCAAGATGAAGCCAGAGAGCCAGGATGGTTTCTTTTTTTTTTTTTTTTTTTTTTTTTTTTTTTTTTTTTTTTTTTTTTTTTTTTTTTTTTTTCCTTTGCTAAGCATAAATATTCATATTCAAATTGCTTTCGGATATATTTAAATCAACAAAAGTTCTGGATGACGGTCAATAGGGCAAGAAACAGCGCCAACTTTTTCAACGCACAGATGTAGTATATACATTAACCACAAAACCTGGCTAGAACACAGCAGTATTTACTTTATGCTATTCAGAAACGTGGCTTGGCGACTAAAATTAATAGAACTTGTCTGGAGGACAGCATAAGCTTTCTAAGAGCTCTTTCAGCTTTAAATTATGCCCCAGTTTTCTCTCTTTTTCCACAGTGCCAATGTATGCAGCAGCACGCCTGTCCCACTCACAGAGCGAGCCAGTGAAGGCAGCACTCCTCCCAGGGTTCGCCAGGCAGAGGGCAGGCAGCCTGCGGGCGGATCTGCTCTAGAGAAAGGCCCGCTCCGGCCAAACAAACAAGCAGCAGGTCTTCTCCCCACAATGACCAGCTCTGTGTGCGTGTGTTAACCTTGCCTAACTTCCCCCAGCCAGCCCATCGCACCTGGCCAGAGGAATGCCTCTAGGATCACAGCACCAGGCTCCTGCGTGGGTGCACACGCTCTTCTGCCTACAGATGTGAAAAGCTTCTACCTCTCCGTCCCCTCTGATTCACTCTATTGTCAAAATGGGAATGGGATAATGGAGGGAAATTCCAGGCTAAATCTGAAGCACACATCCCAGTATAACCTGCAGAGTTACCTACGTGAGTTCCTTTTTGTGCAGAATGCCACACGCTCCACACAGCTGCCTGGTAAGCTCTCCAACTCCCACAGCCCGGCTTTGTGAGTAAGCTATTAATCTGTTTTCAGAAAGCCAAGATAGAGCCCTAATAAATCCTGTAAGAGGGCAAGAAGTATTCTACATAATTCATCGCTATCGTGTTATTCTGTCATAAGAAGGCAAATAAGCAATTTTAGCTATAGATTGAGTTTCCGCTGCAATCACAATTTTTATGCCAAATCTTCTGTTAAATATTTCAGTCAAATCTAGTAATCAGTGAATGCTGGAGGGAATAAGGTCTACATGCAGCCGTGCACTCCTGGTCTGTACATAACAAAACAGGAAATCTCAGCACCCTGTTCCAATTAAGGAAAGGCTGATTTCTCATGGAACATAAATTTTCAGCTTTTCTCCCAGAACAACCTTATGCTGATGCTTTAAACAGTGGTAAAACATTGTTTTTAATTTCACACCTCACAGAGCACAGTCAAATGCTTCATAACAACATAAACAAAACTTTAGGCAGAGCTTTGCGACTGAAGTGAAACGATGATTTCCCCCCACAATATGTACTACTCAAGGTTTGCAGGGAGAATACAGAAGCGTGTTGGCTAAGGCCACAGAAATGAGTTCTCTGGTGTTTTGGCTGCTGCTGCCAGCCCTAGTCAACAATGTGTTAAGAGTGGATGCACTGATCCAAATCCCGTTATTCCCACCACCCATCAAGCAAAGAACCATTTATTCTATTTCTGTTCTCCTTTTGGTTGTATCGTAGGATCGAACAACTTGTGACTGGGAGACAACACCATGTTCTTCTTGAGAAAATGCATATCCATCTGAAAAAGCAAAGGAAGAAGAAAAGTCACTGGAGTTCAGCTCAAGGGCACGGTCTGTTGTTACCAACAGTTTTAGGCACTGCTGAAGTTACAATACAGACAGGAATGATCCTCATTTCTATGCTGCACTTCTATCATCTACAGCTGTGCCCACATGGATGCCTGCCAGCTCTGCCTTACTGCTCCCTCCCAGGCCTCATTAATGTACATGGTCAACATTTCCCCCTGAGCTGACCCAGCTAACAGACTTTGCATAGATTTTGGACACCAGCTTGACTCCCACGGTAGCAGAGCTGCTTTAAAGACCTAACAGGCAGGTGGAGATTTGCATTTTTGGTTGACACTATTGTCTGCTTGGTATCTGTGGTCTGCCTGGAGGAACACAGAAATGTCTACACCACAACTGGATCTGAGTCACATCTTCCTACATCCATTCAGGAATTTCTTTTATTATTTTAACAAGTTCCCAGGTGTCACCTGACAAATCACACTGAGAAACTCAATTCTCTTGGCTAGTCAACCAAATCTTGAAGAGAATAAACTTTTTGGAGACCTATTTTGAACAAGTTAATTCTGTTAGCTAACGTAATCCTTTAATCTCCCTAGAAATTACTCAGATGAGAAGAACTACATGTCTGATCTCTTTTAAAGTATTGTGGACAAGGCAACTGACATCATCTGCAAAACACCACGCTGCTGGTAAAACCATCACAGCAAGTAATGGACCAAGACAGTGGAACTCAAAAGAATATTAAAATCAGACACAAGTTTGCAGAAAATTCTCAACAGAGCAAAGCACGATATTCTCTGAGACACCAAGAAAGAACACTTTCACTGAAAATGGGTAGTCAGAATGGAAAAGATCTGCATCACAGGCTACACAGAACCTGTGCACCAGGCAGAGGGCTGCTTTGTAGTAGGAAACTAGGCAAAAGTTTGCAGGTGTGAATTCTGCCTAGGAGAAGCTAGGCATGATACCACAGCCCTGGAAGTGGGAGCTCGTGAATTCTGAAATCCTGCTCCAGAGCCACTCCAGGCTGAGATGCAGCATCAGGTAGGGGAGGACAGATGTGCCAAGCACAACCCAGAGGTGTATTTCAGGTATCCTCCCTTAACGGGCTCAAGCCATATTCCCCCTGGATCAGGTACCCAAGAGGGGAAAGGCTGGAGCAGGATATGAAGAGACCCTGCTGGGAAGAGAATCTTGTTCAGCTACTTGGGAGGGTCTTCCCCTCTCAGAGAATGGGGGACAACTTCACCTCTGAAGCCACAGGGACTTTGCTGGAGATTTGAGTTCAGAAGGCAGAACGTACCATACCCTACCTTAGCAGAAGAGTACACTAGCAGAAGATTAACTGACCTGAACCACAAGCACGGCAGGAAACTTTTGCTAGCAGATGGAGGATGTTCAAAATGAAATACATCATCCAGAACTAAGACCAATCACATTTCCCACTTGGAGTGATTGTAGCACCGTAGGAACTTTGATTTCATTACGTGTCTGATCCTGGCGTCCCATTTCATTTTCCCTGAGCAATTCTATGCCAGTATACATACTGCCACAGGAACACAGCTTGGGCTTTCCTGCCTCTGGCTGAAGGTTCACAAAGTACATTCACAAAATGCAATTCCTTTGGAAAAATAATGCACATCCTGTATAACTGCAAAGGAGACATTTACAAAACAGGCTTTCATTTAAAAAAGGGTAGATTCACATCTAAACACATATCTCTGGTGGGATTGTTCCATTTGAAGGGCCAGCCTCCTTTTAGCTTTTTTGGTGAAATTCTCAATGGAAAGTCCGTTTGGTCAAAGACTTCAAGACTGAGCTCTAACAGCCTGACAGCTGTGCTCTGTAACTTGGTCTGCATCGACATGGCTTTGTTGTACTGACTTAGCAGTATCACAGAATTGTAGGGGTTGGAATGGACCTCCAGAGATGATGGAGTCCAACCCCCTGCCAAAGCAGCTCCCTAGCCCAGGTTGCACAGGTAGGCGTCCAGGCGGGTCTGGAACGTCTCCAGAGAAGGAGACTCCACCACCTCTCTGTGCAGCCTGTGCCAGTGCTCAATAGGACCAGGCACCACAGTAGATTCAACTGCTGTCAACTACTGCAAAAAACACTGCTTACTGCACAACTGTGTGCAGCCTGTCAGACCTAGGTATCTTTCCATTACCTGCTTATTTCCAGTGCTACAGAACAGTTAGGCAGACCAACCACTCTGCAAAGCCAAAGCCAAATGTGGTCTGATAAAGACACTTAACATATACAAGCAGAAAACACCTCCCCCTAAACATTTTTGCCGGATTAAGACAAGCAATGGTTAAGAATACCAGTGGCATTCCTACAACCTCATGTTCTTAATCCACTCTGAAATATCAGCAGTGAGGTTTTTGTGCATTTGTCATGGGAAAGGCTGTGATCCCAGTACTTGCACCTTGCCCCTGTTCAGTCAAAACTGGACATCTGACAGTATATTTAAAGCTTCTACTGTTGATCTCTATACAGCAAGATCATTTCATACCATACTTCTAATTTGCATTATGGTTGAGCTTGAGCTTCAAGCTGTTCGAGCAGCTGTCTGTGCCTTGCAGAATGAGAATGCTGTGAACACTTACGTCCCATCCACACTCTCCACTTCCACTGCTTTCAGACCCCATCCAAAAACAATGGCAGTTTCCATCAGCCCGTTACCAGGGAACATTCGGAAGTTTGAACTTTCCCCCGAACCCTGGCTTTAAAACCACACCTAGGAGCCTGCCCGCAGAACAAGGCTCCCATTGTTCCAGCCCCAGGACGGAGCGCGCTTCTTGGGGGCTCTGTGGGCACAGCCTCTCACAGCCGCTGCAGAAGGAAGAACCTTTGTCCTCAAAGACGTTCTGTTAACGGAGGAAAGGAGCACTTCTGAATCTCTGTCAGCGTGGCTCATTTGTTAAGCAGAGATCCACATACATTCTCATCAAATCTCAGGTTTTGTTGGTACCTGATACTATCAGGCAAACTAATGAATTTTAAACGAATTCTGCTGTTTTGCTTCTTTTTTTTTTTAAGCTTTGATATTCTATTAGAAGATCAGAATCTAAACTCCCATCAGGTTTCCAATTTAACAGGATCTTTTCCTGTTCCTCACAGTGACCATTCCGGTCTATGCAATGCTAGATTAGAGAAAGTCTCTCTGCACACACCCCTCAGCAGCTTGCTCACATGCAACAACTTCCAAGAAGAGGATCAGAGAGCAGGGTGCTGGGCCAGATGATCCCCAGAGGTCCCTCCTGACCCTTATGATTCTGTGATGGCATGAAAATCCATTCACTGAAAGCCTGTGCACAGTTTTATGTACTTCAGAGCTCTGTTTTAGGGGCTTCCTACTCCTTGTGCTCATCTGATACACCTGAACTGCTGGGTTTGCTAAACAAACACGGGTTCTGGCTGGGAGCCTCCCAGAAACCTTTCCTTCCTGAGCATTTCACTATTTCATACACGCAGCGGTGTGCAGTTAGCATAGCCCAGAATGTAAGATGCCTTGTACTATCATATTGTTTGTCCTGGGAGAAAAACGCCCAGATTCAAATCCACTGAGATGGAAATGAACTGTAAAAAAATAAATAAATAAGCTCCTTTAAGAAGGATACCTACCAAAATCTTTATGACAAAACAAAAAATCAGTGTTCAGAGTACTGCTCGGCCAGCCATACTCCCCCAGGCCAGACACTGGGTTCCACATGGTTTTTAAGGAGACTTAATAAGATGGTACAATTCACACCTCTCCATTAAACTGTAAATGCTAACTCAGCTTTCACTTCTCTTCCACTTATTCTGGGAAAGCAAGAGCTGCTTTAAATCTTCAGCATTTTGACTGATGCTTACAGAATTCATTCATTTCCTTGCTGATAAACCATGCCTATGTTTTCTAAAGGACCCAAGAGGAATTCCCAACAAACGGTCCTGTCTCTGTTTTCATCGATACTGACTTATGTGCATGTAAAAACCATAGCCAGACGCCTCAGCATCGACTCTAAACTAATTATTCCCACTTCTTCTCCTTAAGATGATTTTAAAAGATAGTCACACTACTTCACAGTCGACAAATGTGTCTTATATAAAAAGAGATGCATATTATATTTCAATCACGTTAGATAGTAGGAAATGGAGCTTTAAAAGCTTCTGAAGTAGCTATCCTGTTGTTTTTCGAATCAAAATGCACCAGGAGTAAAGTGAGAGGAAGAAGGTGTCTGCTAGTGGAAAATAAATGGTAAGATTAGAGTCCTCAGCATGAGCATGTTATTATTATTTATTATTCGTCAGCCCCCATGCTGTGAAACAAACCTCAGCTGACAGGTGCTTTTTTTCCATTGATGAATAAGGTGCAAACCATACGCCCTGCGTTCACATTCACTCTATGCAGTCACCATATACTGTCAAAGGAAGAGGGATTTTCTTTGCAAACATAGGAAATCTGGGCCAAGCACAGTAATCCTCATTCAGGCACGGCACTCTGCATTTCAGGGGGAGTTCTGCCAGAGCAGTGCTTAACGGGAGCATTCCACTCTGTCTTTTAAGAGCTTGCTGAGACAAATGGCAACTGAACACTGACGGGGTACTCTGAATTATGAGAATGAGTCTGCACTGGAGGGTTTGTATTGGACATTCTTTAGACACAGCCAAAGATGAGGGCACCTCAGCAAATGGGACAGCATCATCCTTCTGTCCTACTGGCAAGGCTCTGAGGACACAGGTGGCAGACACCAGTCATGCAAGGAAGGCAGGGGACTCAAGAACGGCCTTTGGTATCCACAGTGCTTGTCTAAAGGAGATGTTTCTTCCACAGAGTCAGAGCTAAAATAGAAAAGACATTAACTGGGATGGATACTTGGTTTGCTATGCTAATGCTTTAGGAACGGGGATGGTTCACCAACAGAAAGCCATGAGACACACCGAGCGAGCTCCTCTCCCCACCACAGGGCTGTGCAGGCTTACCCTCTGCCATCTTCCCCTCACTGCTGTAGGCCAACCAGAAGTAGCCTTGAAACTCCTTGCAATATTTTTCTCACACATAACTCACCTCCATATAATTGAAACAAATTTATATACATATTGCCTCCTCAACAAAAGTTTGGAAACGTTTTTTGTCAAGAGTAAAAAGTTCATCTCAAAACCAGTACTGCATCTTTTCAATCTGTGCTAGAAAGTCTAACCCCATTTCTGTTCCTCGTTGGGACCAAAGCAGTTGATTTGTTTAAGCCTTTGTCAGCCCTAACTAAACAAACCATTTTCATGTTTTATATGCGAGTGTCAGATTCTGAGCTGAAGTCACACAAGCGATTTTTGGAAGAAGTGGCCTTCACTTGGAGACTGGCAATAATATATGAACAGTTCAAGACTTCAAGGAGAGTGCACGTAGCATGATTTAAGACACTGGCCCAGCAAGCCAAGGCAACTGCCCTATTCATCAATTCTTTGCCTTGGAGATTTCCAGCATTTAGTAAACAGTTTTACAATTTAGGGCAGTGAAAAGCACATATGTTCCCCAAATTTCACATGGCCTTGTATGTACAGCAGCTATACAACATTTGAAAACACATCTGACAAGAGATGATGGAAATTTTAAAGAATTGTGGATATGCTGTAGAAAGAGTCTTTGAAACCTAACAGCTTCACAATCAAATTTATGCTCATGTGAAAAGCAGGTTGCGACTGTAACCTGTCCTGACTGCACTGGCTCATTTAGTACTTAAGCTAGTTGTCAAACTTAGGGTTTATTTTGATTTCTCATTTTTCTTCCCCAATAGCAATTCACTTACTAACAGACTGATGAGACACTCCACCAAACTAAAAGCATATATCAAGTCTGACCATTCACTACTAATGTATCTCCTTTCTGCACTGTGGTCTCTACAGCAAACTTCCTTGATAGCAATTCATTTGTGTATTTTACCAGTTCCTTCTGGCAATTATCCTCCTTGCAATTTTCTCACAGAACATGTTTGTGTGCCCACAGCAGAGCTCCAGACAGTGTCCCTGGCTCCTTGACTCAACGGATTAAATGCTGGAAAGAGCACTTGGTCTGCTTGGCACACCAGTCTCCTTTTCCAGGAGCAGTAAGACTGATAACTAAAGACCCTATATCTCATTGGCAGTGACAGCCTTACATGTGTTTTGTAAAGGACAAAGACAAGCATGTTCATCAATGTCCCACCCGTTCTGATTAAATTCCCTGTGGAAAACGAGGATACCTCAGGCATCCCATCCTTGCTGCCACGTTGTGAACCATACAAAACAACACAGTCAACAGGTGAGATTTTACTCCAGTTAGCTTTCTGGGAGTCTTGAGCAATCGATGGTCTAACTTCTCATTGCAACAGTGATACAAAACCCAAATCCCCAGTGCCTGTCCCTTTCCCTCAGAGCAGCAGTGCTGCATGCAGGGGGGTTATTCCTTTAGTGTAATGAGCAAAAAAACAACAACAAAACAGGTCCAGCTGATAGAGGCCTGTCATGTGTTCCTCCAGGAAGATGAATAAATGGACGACTTCAACATCCGCAAGAAACACAATTTATTCCAAATAGTGTCACTAAGGAGATGTGAGGTCACCTCTCTCCTCCCTACAGAGGACAAAGAGGGAGGGAAGCGATGCAGCTTTGCATGCCGTGGCTTTCCTCATCAGACACACACATAACTTTCAGTTGGCATCCTGAAATATCACTGTATTCTCAGCTAACCACAACTAATAAGACTTTATTCATAAAGAAGCCATTTCTATTTAAGTAGGTTCTATCACAACATTTATTTCATCCTGCAGAGTTTTTGATTTCACAGTATTCTTGAGACTATCAGGATTTTGCATTTAGAGAATCTGCATGTTGGGATTTTGTCATCTGGGTCTGTTGATTGGATCCTAGGGAATTATCCACATTTGAGCTCTGCTTGCCTAGGGCCAAATACACTAATTCCACTTCCAAATGTACGTCTCCTGGTTGGCAGCTCAGCTTCTGCACTAGATTATCTCTACCTACAGTTTAATTAAAAAGTAATCACCTTTTGCTTCACTCGTCTGGGACTGACTGCTGTGAAACATACATGCACACATGAACCGTTACTTACGTGATACACTTTGCTGGACAGAATGAGCACGGAAAAGGCTCGGAGGAGTTTTCCTGCCGAGCCTTTTTAACAAATGATCACGTTCGTTCACGCTGAGGGAAAGAAAAAGAAAATCAGTGAGTAACAAGATAATTTTGAGATAAACGTCAACTGTACTTAAAGTACTTGTCAGCTTTTGTCAGTATTTGAGATAGTGAAAAAAATAAATCTTTCCTTTAAGCTGCACAGTACCCAGAATATTCTCTAATAATGGAAACTCCTCCTTTCTAAGGCCACTCTGTAAGGTTTACATTCAGTTCATCCATTCCGAACATCACGGTCATTGTGATTTCTGAATGTGAGATATCTATAACTTGTCAGAAGCCATACCAAATGTCCAACATCGAGTCATATGGAAGATTTCAAAGAAGATAATTTTTTAGTATTATGTACACAAATGATGGCAACCACCAACTGCCTTAGAGAGAAGGAGCAACGCGTTGTGGCTTAGCACATGACAAGAGGTCTCTATCACACCTGCAAAACTGCCCAAAACAACCAAAGGCATCACCTCTGTGAAATTCTGAAGATTTTCACCGCTAATACTGGAGAAAAAAGCTTCCAATGCAGATCATTAGAGCACTGTCTGCTCTAATTTTTACGGACGCTACTCATCTCATCAAGAGCTGTATGTCCAGAATAGACAATGGCTAACGTCCAGAGATTTCAGAGCATTTATCTACATAAGCAAGAGGCATAAAGTGCAATGGAAGACAGTGTAAGTGTCCAAATTTTGTTGAACTGGGGCTTCCAGGAACTGCTGTATATCAGATGATTAAGAAATACATATTACAGTCTATTTCAGTTGAAAGTTCCTGTGTGATGGGGTTATTGTTTCTCTGTCTCATACTTGTTCCTAACACTGAAATGACAACACTGCATGCAGCAGACATTTGCAGTGCAGCCCCTTGCAGTGTTCTTTGTATCATTTACACCACATTTATGCTGCCTGCTTGCGTTTTCAGTCTGCTTGTTCTTTCACGTTCTCATTTACAAGTAATTTCACTGGTTATGCCATAAATGTGGACACACATTTGAAAGGCGAATGCTGGTTATCTTTCTTGGGTTAGATTACAGGTTCACATATATTTGGTATATGAAATGGAAATCTCAGCAAGCACAGCTGCTGCTGCCAACAAGCTCACAACAGCTTTAAACAAACAACTCCCTTTCATTGAAGCAATTTGCTAACTTCAAACAAGAAAGTAAGAAAAGAATCTCCGATACGTCTATAAAGTGTAACCCAGCCATGCAGGCTTATATTCCACTTAATATTCCATTAGGTTAATATCCAGACTCACAGCCCGTTTACTGGGTAACAAGATGCCCATGAAAGAAAGAGAGGAATCCTCCTTTTTTTTCTATTCTTTTTTTCTTTTTCCCCCTGTGGACTCTAAGTCTAGCCACCTAGGTTAAGAAACTGTGCATCCTATGGACTTTTCCTTTAAAATCTTCATAAACTGACAACATTTTCAGGCAATTGGTCCCTTTCCCTCCTTCCCTGGCCACAGCAGAATCACACCTGAATTTTTACAAAGAAAAACCAAAATGTTCTAGGCATGCAGCAGAACAGAAAACATACTACAAAGGGTCATCACAGAAGAGGATGGCAGGTACAAAGTGAGGCATGAGATTTTCCTAACTTAAGCTTAGGAAGTTGACAGCCACCAGAAAGCACCATCACTGGTATGAGTGAGGGCAGCTTTGAATGTAATGCCTCCTATGTTATTCTGTTGGCCCATGATGTCAGAGGCAGATGTTGGTGGTATGGCAGTGGAGGCTGAACCTTCCCACCAATATTCCATTACATGCTGTTGCAGTGTGACAGATGGCAGGAGAGGGGCAGTCTGACAGAATGGCATCTGATACAGAAGTGCATATGAGGCAAAGGTGTGCCACTGAGTTCCTCTATGCAGAAACAGTGACACACAGTGACATTCATCAACGCTTCCTGAATGCTGATGGAGACCAAACGGTGGATGTGAGCACAGTGAGGCATTGGGTGGTGCGTTCCAGCAGTGACAACAGTGACAGTGCAGCTCTGCTGCTGCAGATTTTTACCAACACGTCACGTAGACTCTTGTTCATTGCTGGCAAAAATGAATAGCTAGTGGTGGTGACTGTGTGGAAAAATAGTGCTTTGTAGCTGAGAATTTGCACAATCAAATGGTGTTATTGTGTTCTTTGTATCCATTCAATTGAAATAAATAGGAAGCATTACTTTTGGAGTGACCTATGTATATGTGGTCCAAGATGATCCCTCTTCACTCAGTGTGGCTCAGGCAAGTCAAAAGGTTGGACAGACAGCCATGCTCGAAGCCCAAGTCATGCTTAAATACACTGCATGTTGAAACCTATCAAGCAGTATAAAATAAATTCATACTATGTAGAAGTAAATGCAACAAAGCTCTTCTGAAATGGATGAGTATTTGATTTACTAACAAGCATTAGATCTTCCAGTACAAAGCCTGAAAAGAAAGTGAAGTTGAATGGATTACTTAACTAGACCAAAGTCTGCACTGACACCAACTCAGTCCTTGCTTTCAGAGGGTGTTCTCCTGCTACCAACAGATAACAAAAAATACAGACTTCTCATTAGTCTCCCTCCACTACAGTGAAAAGCTAGTGATGGCCTCAGACTCCTAGACATATTTGCCCTTGCCCACAGATGTATTGCTTGTAAATCAATCCTGAGTATTAGCCGTGATGATTCTAAGTGCTAAATCTACTTTCCAGACACCGAGAGCCAGCAAAGAAACCCTCCCACCAGAGTCTAAGGATGGCATCTTCAGATGCATCACAGTAAAAGAGTAAAAAAGAGAACATGAGATCATATGGTGAATACTGGATATGCTTGTGTTTATACTCAGGACCAAAAAAAGGTGTCAGAGTGAAAGAAATCACAAACCCAGACATCCTGATGGGAGTCAATGACCCGGAAAGTGACAGTGAAATATGCTTTACTTAGTTGGTTAGTGACCTCAGAAGGGGTAAAGGAGAAGCTTCATCTATCTGTAATTACATGAAGGACAGCACACGGACAGAATGCTTTGAACTACACAAATCAATGGTTGCTCAGAACAAAAACAAGGAAAAGAAAAAAAAGGCCCAATTCAGAGTGCTACTTTGAAAAAACAATTGAAAAAAGTAATTATTCAAGTCATAGAAAACTAGACTCAGTTGCTAACAATAATAAAGAATACCATGCACAAGAAATACCTCTGCAATGGCTTCCTAAGTGGCACAAGATTACTTCAGGCTGCCTGAAAGTCTGTGCTAACAACATTACATAAATTCATTAAGCATATGATAAATCAAAAGATAAAGTAAAACCAACACCTTGTTTTTCCATTCCATGAAGAAAATAACTCTTGCATTTTTGCATCTGAACTGCTCAAAGGTGTCAACAGAGATCTTCATTTTATTTTTGTGTGTTCCCTTCCTCTTCACAAGAGCAAACAGCTCCTAAATCCAGGCAACAAACATCTGGCTTTACACATTCAAATGAGGAGCATAAAAACAAACAGAATAATTCAAAGCTGATCACAACGTCCTGCTGGCTCATTTGCTCAAGTAATTAAAAAAAGATGAGCTTCACCACCAATTAACCTACTGAGGACTAATTAGCGTTAATGAGGATTTGCGGTACTTGGTATAGCTTGACCCAGAATGTCCTCCCCAGTTCACTAATTGGTTGGTGGCAAAGCAGGGCTCACAAAAAAGGGAAGGTTAAAGTGGATGCAGGTGTCTCTTAAAATTGGATCTTCCCTAAGAAAACACATGCACAGCTCAGCTTAAAAAATTCAGGGCTCCCCTTCTCTCCCATGAGCTGAACTGCTATGAAATCAGCTTGTGTTTTGTTATGATTTGCTAATGGAGATGGAGAGCACAGGCATGAGAAATGGGCAAAGATGCTTGGTTGCTCTTGTTTTAACTTTGTGCCCTTCTAGATTATTCAAAAGTCAGACAGAAGATCTGGTTGTTTTTCCTGCCTTTCTTAAAGGAAGAATTGGGTCATTAGTGCAGCCTTCCTAGGGCTGGTAAAAACTACACAAATAACACAGAAGTGCATATCCCAGCTGCTGTCCCTCTGCTTTAATAGCATCCAGTGAATCCATGGCAGAGGCACAGCCATTCAGTGCAAGACAGCCAGTGTCACCTTCATGGGTAAGGCCAGAGGACGGGCAGGATGCTTTTCCTGTCATGTAAATAGCTAGAAATCATAGAATGGTTTGGGTTGGAAGGGATGTTTAAGATGATCTAGTTCCAACCCCCTCTTATAGAGAGGAACACCCTGTAGACCAGGTTGCTCACAGCCCCATCCAGCCTGGCCTTGACTGCCTTCACGGAGGGAGCATCTACAACCTCTCTGGGCAACCTGTTCCAGTGTCTCACCACCCTCACAGTAAAGAATTTCTTTCTGATATCTAGGCTAAATCTATCCTCACTACATGCCCTTATAAGATGCCACTCCTCAGCTTTCCTCTAAGACCCCTACAGGTACTGGAAGGCCTTGGCCCCTTGCCCTGCTGTCTGGAGGTGCTCTATCACCATTTCTTCAGTTCTGTGCTACTGCTGTGGCATTAGCAACAGCTGAACCATTGTATGGCTTTGGTTTAAACCAGAAAACCCTGCAAAGCTCAGGCTGAAATTCTGCCCTTCTCTCCACAGAACTCCTCCTACCCACATGCACTCTCAAATGGCACAGCAGATAAACCCACATTTAACATCTTCTTTTTCCCCACTCACACATTCTGTCAAACATCTTGCTGTCCAAGGAGTAATCTCTTGTTACAAGTAATTCCTACAACCCGCTGTAGCTGGAGGGAGCAGGGAGGAAGGGGAAAAGAACATTTTTGCATAACATCTGATGTGGCTGAGCAAGTTAAAAGATCAGAAGTTTCTGTCCCTGTCATCCTAGATTTTGAGGAGAGGTAAGAATATTCTTCTTTCACTTTTTAAAATTTAGAAAGATGACGTTCTAAACAGTGACTTCCACAGAAGCCTGCTGTTTCTTTGTTGACACTCTTCTGCATCAACATAAAATATTAAGAGAAGGAATGAAGGTGTAAAACAACCAGACATGTTCAGCTTTGATCAGTCATAATCACCAAACCATTTACAAGCAGACTTCCATTTCAGTCTCTTGGTTCTCAGATTCCTTAAAGTTTCTCCTAAAGGTTAATCAGAGGTTCAGGCATGATTAATTTTACATCAGCATGACCTGACACAGGGGCTCGCAGATCTGTCCCTTCCAGAATACACCAATTATTCCTGAGGATGCATTCACTTCTCCCAAGTTCCATCCCTTACCTCTCATGCACTGAACCCTGCTTAAACACTTCCAGTGTCCATCATTACTGTGGTGGACAGAAGATGAGTAACAAATTCCAGGCAGAGGCTGTGACCACACCTTTGCAATTGGCCAGAGGAGACCTGTTTGTCCTCCTCCTGTGCTCCATTCTCCTGCTGCTCGAGTGCACTCTTCCAGCACAGCCACAGGCCTTGATTTAACTTGTTTTCTCTGTTTAAACTCAAATTCATGTAAAGGAGTTGTTACGCTGGAGTTAGGCAGTGTTAAAAACATGGAGATGTAGCACTGAGAGACATGGCTGGTGGGCATGGTAGTGATGGGCTGATGGTTGAACTACATAATCTTAGTGATCTTTTCTGGCCATAATAATTTTGCAATTCTGTAATTCTGTGACAATGAATGCAGACTTGGCATAAGACTAATGGAAAAAGAAACAGTATTCTCACAGAACGGGAGCTCAAAATTGTAAAAGCATGCAAAAAATCTCAAATACATCCCACTGATGGCTGAGGATTCACAAAGCTCTGTGTACTCAAGTACTCAGAACAATCAGGGCTTTGGAAGAAAGCGCTGCACATGGGAAAGGTTCACCCTGACCAGCTGCCTGAGCAAATATGCCTCCGAAGATGGGAGGATGGAGGTATCACAAAGTGAAATCACCCTCCTACAGAGTAGTCCAAGTAGCAACTATAAGCTTCTGCTGTTTTCTTTTTTGGTCCACAAAGGGGAGATGTTATTTTTGGTTATCTATCATTGGATTGCAGGAATGTTTTACTATGAGGTCAATCAGGGTAGGAGGTCTTAATTTAAAAGGCAAACAAGCATTACTGATAATGAAGCTGCAGTGTAATCAAAGGAAATCTCCAGAGCATTTCACAAGGGAGCATCTGAGGCTTATAAACAGTAAAAGAAAAATCATCATTTTCTTAGCAGAGTCAGCACCTACACACACTGCTTAATCACTCAGGATGCAGCTGAAATAAGGAGACATCCATATCACAGTCCCTTCTGCATTCTTCTGTAGATACTCCATGAGTTATCAACAAGAAACAGACCATGTCTAGAAGACCAAGGCGTTGCTGAGCATAGTGCACAGGGAAGTGAGGAGGGAAGTGTGGCCTGTGCCATTTGCAGGCTGAGACGTGCAAGAGGTTTCCTATCACAGGTGACACTCCTGCATCAATACAACCAGGCTCTAAGGAGTAGCAAAGGGCTCAGCAGCAGCCCAAGTAAGCTGAAGGCATTATGTCCTGCCATGGGATAACATCCCCAGGTGTTGTTACTGCAGCAGCTCTCCTCTAGCTGCTTCCCAAGTTCATTTCTCATCTCCTGGAGAAATGCGGCAGTTACAGCTTCTGACCCACCCTGGTAGTTCACTAGAGCAGAAGGTCTCCTATTACATTTCAGAAGTTTGCATGCAGGACCCCCAGCACAGAAGCCAGCCAGCAGAAGACCCCATGATGGACCCACTTTGCCAAATCCCCTTGTGCCAGTACAGAACCACCTCGCAGCAGCAGACAGAGGCCAAGGCATGTTATGGGTTTCAGCTGGCACTGTGGGAGACAGCAGGCAGTATGCTGAGTTCTGAGATCAAATTCTTCACTACAAGTCCACAGAATCCCTTTAAGCTGGCCTTAAAGCTGTATGGCTAAAAGCAGAACATTCCTAAACTTTTCTAAGAGAACTACTTGGTACATTAGGTGGTATTACCAAGTACATTTAAAAGCCCCATTAACAGCAGACACTAAACATCACATGGCTCTCTGAAAATCAACAAGTCTAATAAATGAGATCTCTCCACCTAGAGTGCCTTCCATTTGTAAGCACTGCAAACATAACACGTGTTTATGCACTGTCAACGGTTTACGGGCAGGTTCGGCCCGGTTCCGTGACGATTGGTGCGGGGGACCCACAGACCCACGCCCCAGGAAAGGGGAAGGGGGAAAGGGAAAAGGGAAAAGGGAGATGGGCCTAGGAACAAAACAGCGGCAACGATCTGAGGAGGGAAGCTAATTTACTAAATAGATATCAGAAAAGCAAAATAACACACTATAATACAATGTAATTGGAATTAAAGCTAATAAATCAAATAAAATGAGCAAGAGAGAGTGTCCGATAAACCGAAGGCCTTACGCTAATGCTGAAGGCGAGACGGCAGCGAGCACCCACTGCTGAGTCCATCCCAAAGGAAAGAGAGTGTCCCGTGACCGCAGACAGTTTTTATCTCCCCCTCTGAGCGTAAATACGTAAGAACGCAAAGCATCGCAAAGTCCCCTGGGGAATGTAGTTATTCTTCTCTTCTGAGACAGGTATACCTGGAACTATCGATGATCCATGGAGCTGGAACCTTAACTCTTTAACTCTAAATGCACTGCATGATGTTATGATGTGGAATACCAGTACCAAAAATCATAAAACCATGACAATGCACTTTGTTACATGGGGGCCATCACTGTCAACTTTCCCAAAGCCAACTAACTTAAAGTTGAAGCTGCTGGGTTTTGCCTTCACTCTTTCCAAAATATGGGAATTGACGTTCAAGCCTCCATGAAGCAGAAAAGGCAAAGCATGACTTTCTGCTTTTTAACCTCCCTCAGGACCAGAGCAGCTTTCTTCTTGCTCTAAAGTGCCTCACTTTGCACTTACTCTAGTGGGTGCTTGGTCATATCCTCTCCAGATAAGGTGGCAATACAGTTTCAACTGTAACATTCTGTCCCTAGTAACTCATTTTGTCAGAAACAGTCACCTTGGTGAGTGAGCTTTCCACGCTTGGTCTCTACAGAAAGGCCTGGTGTTTTTTAAACAAGCAAACTAAAAAATCCCCAACAGAAGGTTAGAATGAAGTATACTTCCACGTTTTGAATCAATTTAAAATAACTCCTACTCAAAACCTCTCAACTCTCCTTACTTTCTTTTTTCTTTTAAGAACAGCTCAGGGCAACAACGAAGACTGATGAGGTTTCAAAGTGTCTGGATACAATTTAGAGCAAAGCACAGGACCCCGGGTTGAGTTGCAAAAAAACAAGTTGCTTTTCTTCATGCTTTTCTGTATTTTGTAACCGTTCAGTAAGTAGTATCTAGTCCAGTTTTTTGTGCTCTGGCAGGGAAGGCACAGCGCCTTGCCCCTCCTCGTAGCTGGGACAGCCAGGAGGAGCTGGGTGAGACTGCTGAAGCCATTACACTGGAATAGTTGTTACGGAGCAGTTCTCCTGCTGTGCAGCCTGGAGGGAAGATCTCTTCTTCCATCCCCTGTGAAGATTCCCAGTGCCCAACCCAGTAACTACGGATTAGGCATCGGAGAGACTGCCCCCTTAATCAGTTTTAACCCTCGTCTTGTTATGTTCCTTTTTTTTTCCTAATCTTCCCTTTTAATTTACAGCTTCGTTTTGGCCTTCATACTGATACTGTACCTCCATCAACTCTGACTCTAATAGCAGATGTGACCACACCTCTAAATCCTTCTGCAGGTCACCAGGTTTTAACTTTACTTGTGGCACTGGATCTTCCTCAAAGTCCTGTGACAGGCACAACCAGGATGTAAAATATCTACCTGCACTGGAGAAGGGTCACATCA
Organism: Odontophorus gujanensis; assembly: GCA_013399175.1. Lineage (NCBI taxonomy): Eukaryota > Metazoa > Chordata > Aves > Galliformes > Odontophoridae > Odontophorus > Odontophorus gujanensis. Next base: position 411,306 of record VXAB01001683.1, read on the forward strand.
GCTCCAAGTGGTGTATGCAAGCAGCTGGGCACACGGGCTGCCTGAGCCAGCAGGAACATGGCAGCTCCGCCTTCATCCCTCCATCAGCTTCTGACATTTCTCTTTCTCCTGTTCCCTCCCTCTGCCCTACTGCATCCCCACTGCCCAGTTCAGAACAAAGCCAACCCTGGTAATTTGCAAGTGCCTCAGGGGTTAGAAATGCTGGAAATTAACAGTGTGTATTAACATGAGGAAATACTGTGGCAATTCTTTAGTGACATGGGTCAGGGGAGAGAGACGGAGGGAAAAGCATAAAATAAAACAAAATTAAGCATTTTCCACCTACCATACATGAACATTTACCATATGGAATCAAAGAATTTAACAGAAAAAGCACTGATATCATTTTATGTGCATTTTGCTAGTAAAAGGAGTCTAATATCTTTTTACTAGTAAAGCTGCAAGGAAAAAATCATAAATATGCCAGTCACTTTGTTGTGTATGCTGGTGGGGAAATCTCGCCTTTCCTTCCCAGAAATGGTGTGAAGAACATCTGGAAAAACTGATAAAAAGCCTCGGAAACTTCAAAACCAGAATACACCTCTCCTCTATTCAGCCTCATTTTACACTCGACTGCATGAGATGGACTCAGATTGTAGACCTGAGTACCCCGTGTCAATGCACCCAAGTGAAGGCATTTATGGAACCAGAACTTGGCTCCAAACACCTAATGCTGTTTAACCAGTTGAAAACACAAGACTGAGTTTGTTGTAAATAAGATTTGTTGTACCTGCTGATGGGATGAAGCCTTACTGGCACAGTCTCTCCATTCAAGTGGCTGTAATTTGGAATGCATCAAAAAAGAGACAAATTGCTCTGACACATAATGAGCCCAAGCCTTGCTCCTTGTGACATCAATGAAAATGCTCACCTCTTCTTTAGGAACAAGGAGATCAGATGCTCGAGCTCATTCAGGGTTTGTTACAAGTGGAAAATTAAGTCTGTTTTAACAATCCTGCTCCTGCCCTGCAAGGCAGGAGGCTTGCTGTCCTCAGGACATGCACAGCCACAGGTCCCATCAGGCTTCCCACCTCTCATTCTCCTCCTCAGGGACACAAGAAGCCCTCCACGAGTGCCTGTGTCACCTGACTGCCCACTTCCCCATATAGCTATGGAAACAAGATAGGCCTCTGTGCTCACCCACCCTGTAATGCCCATGTGAAGGTCACCAGACAGCTTGCTCTTGAGGTGAGAACCAGTCATGCATGTTTCACTAAAGCAACAGGCAGCTTTGGTGAAAAGCACAGGAGTGAAAGAGAATTTCCTCCACAGAGTCTCCTTGCTGAAGACAGACAGCAAGAGGCTGGGGAGCACTGCAGTTTCCCGTGCATGGAAAATGAATGTTTGTTCTGCAAACTGGAGATGAAAAGAAGAGGTGGCCAACTTTCATCAGCACACATCTGGAGGCAGACGGAGATAAAATGCACACCAAAAAATGCTGTGTAAACCACAAAGCTGGGTCTCGTCTTCAGCTGTCACTTCATTTTCTCTGCTAAATAAAAGACACTGCCTCCCAGTTTTCCAAATAATTTGAAGGAATTCTTCCCAGTATTTCTGTGGTGCAGGCAGTTATCCACAACACAGCACAGGCCCTTCTGCTCCATGTAAAGCAATTCAACAGTGAACGCTGCACTATCCTTCACTATCAAATACTGCTCTCATCCCAGACACCAAACAATGACAAAACAGAACAGAAAAACAACCAAAAAGCCACCTTCAGAGGGAGCTTCAAGTAGGGAAACTGGAGCAGAAAACCTATTGTCACAAGGAGTGTGCTGCACAGCTTTGTTTGTTGGCCATCGGAGTGCTGAAGTGATGGGCGTTTCCAAAATAAAGTTTGCTTTGGTCACTAATCAGGCTTTACTCCACCTGAACTCCTGCTGACTCCAATGAGAGTTACATGGAGTGAAAAGTGGACGAAGACTTAAAGATCTGGCCCTTTACGAGGCAAGGTTTAGCTGCAAACTTACCTCAAGATACAAAAAATCCCTGCAGTTGAACTCAATGCCACTTTTGAGTACAAATCTACACAAAAATTGTTTTTCTTTGTGTAAATCTCACATGTTAACATGATTAGCTCTGCTGGGCAGGTGTCTCCACATGTCCCTGTTTACTTTGGCACACAAGCTGCCCCTCTCACCTCGCCAAATTCACATAAATTTAAGTGTTAAATCCTGCCCTTTGTTACATGAGAGTGCCAGGGAGCCTTCCTCACTCCTGCACCCAGGCTTGCTCACCTTGCAGCCAGGCAGGCACTCATCTTCCACAAGCAGGAATGTGAACACAGCATGGAGTCCCTTGCTAACTCCTTACTGCACACTCCTCCCTCTGCTTCTCAAGCTATTTCTGGTCATTAGTTTTCAAGGGATTTCCATAGATTCAGAGAATGGTTTAGGTCAGAAAGGACCTTAAAGATCATCCAAGTTCCACCCCCCTGCCATGAGCAAAACTGCCAACCACCAGATCAGGTTGCCCAGGGCCCCATCCAGTATGGCCACGAACACCTCCAGGGATGAAGCATTTTCCCCTGATTAAATCCCCTAACTCTTAGAATCATCTGATTTTGTAATCATTCCAGCTTCCATGAGGAAATAAAAGTAAAGTTTTAGATGTCCAGATGTGATATAAAGAAAAAATGAGGACACAACCCTTTATGGCTCACAACAATATACTCAGTATCACCTTCAAGCTTCCCCCTAATGCTTTTTGTAAGGTATTTGGGACCTGGCTGTAGCACTCAGTATGCCAGTGCTCTTCCCTACACAGATCAACCATCATCAACCATCCCTCACCTACCATTTCTTTCCTCACTTACCATTGGTAAAGCCAAAAGATGTGCCTGCTTTTTTTTTTTTTTTTAGCCCAATAAAAGCAAATTCAGCTTCAGAAATTGCTCAAAGAAGCTAAGATTTAGAAAATATAACTGGCGCTAGAAGTCCCTTTTTATTAACCTGGAAAGATGTCTCTAGCAAGAATAGCTGCCAGGGTGAAGACCTAAAGCAGGATGTGCATGTTTAGGTACCAAGAGGCACATGAGATCTCCCAGTGTTCCTACCCAAACTGCAGTGAGGACCCAGGTGCTACCCTGCTCATGCTTTACAGAAATTCAAGTGAGCTGCTGCAAGCTGCTGGCACCCTGTTGTGCATGTCTAGATGGTCTCACTGCCTTCCGGGGTTTGTGAATTGCTTTTTGTTTATCAGAATAATCCTAAACATCCATATCTTCACTTCATTTTTCCCCTATAGTCTAGGCAATGATAAAAGCAATTAGCTCCCTAAATCCCCCCTATCTGTAATTGGGTGTGATTTTTTTTTGTTTGTTTGTTTGGAAAAAAAAAAAAAAAACACACTGAACAAAAATAGTGTCTGCTATGTAAGACAGGAAACCAGACCCCGATGACAGCAAGCTTATCTTCCACAGCTGCCTGAACAAACCAACACCTAATGGCTGTGTTTTCAGGAATGCTTCCAACCAAGAGCTGACACCAGCACGCAGAGGTTACTGGTGGACCTGTGCACTTCTAACGCAGCTCTCCTCTTCGTGTCAGAAATGAAGGTACTCCAGTTACGACCCCTTCCACCACAGAGTCACATTGCCAGAAATATCCTAAGAGCAATGGGGCTGTGGGCAGCAAGGGAGAGCAGTGCATGCATCTCGTCACTACTCGTTTCCACTGGCTTCAAGGACACTTAAGAGAAAATAAAGAACATGAACCAGAGAGGCTGTAACTGCAGTAAGGTCCCTCTGCCTCTTTCCCACCCTCACCCTTCCCTTTGGACAAGCTCATGATTTCAAGCAGGTGTGAAAGAGCCAGGAGACAAACAAAAGGGATAAAAGGCAGAACAACTCTGAAGAGCACTCTGGAGGCCACATCACAAGCACAGCACACCAGCTCCTAGCAGGCAGAGCCACTCCACCATTATCTAGTTCACAGATGGACCACCCAGAAAATCTGGGAGCAATTAGGAAGGAGAACAAACAAATGCATGGAAAGAAGGGGGGGAGGGAGAAGGGGAGAGAAGGCCAGGAGGGATTCCTTACATCATCTCCATGCAAGCGTTTTGAGAATGAAGTGAAGCTATACAGAGGAGGAGGAATGCAGATGAGAGAATTTGCAATGAGAATGCAATAAAATAAAAGGCTATGAAAACATAGATTACATGAGTGAATTACAACATAGTCATTAAATTTACAAAAAGTCAGTGCTGTGTGTAAACAGAGAAGAAGCCCATCAATTTCTAGGAGACACACACATGCATATAAACAGATTAAATGCTATCAACTTTTCTCACTGTTAATGCTATGTCAACATGCCTCACAACCCACAGATTCCGTCTGAAAAAAGCAGATCCACTTTCTTCTGTGGCTGTCAATAAGTGGCACTTAACACTGGCAGAAAAACGCAAACATCTCACTGACACAAATGCAGCTTTGCTCCAGACACTGATAGGAATCACAGTGGCAGCCATGAGGGTCCTACTACCAGAACAGCATGTCTGGGACCAGCCAGTCCTCAGCAGGACCGGATCCCACTTGCTTGGAATCTAATTGGTCTACTAGCAGTAATCCACAACCCAAAGTCACACCTTTCATGTGTTTTGGTTGGAGGTTAACCTGATTTTGGTACCAAGCACTTTGGCTCCAAGTGACTCCAAGGTGACTACTCAGCCAACCAGAAACACCTATTTTGAATTATATGCTTGATTTCAGACATTTTTGTTGTTTTTAACCATGGCAAAGAGCATTGTCTTTGTTGACCAGTGCTGCAAAGTTTGCTTTTTCTTTTTAAACAATTTCATGTGCAGTTTGACGACTTTTGCAAGCGAGCACAATTTATGTGCAGTGTTTTGTAGAATCCAAAAGTCACAGCAGAAAAATGGCTCAATAAAAACTGAGCATACCAAGCATTTTGAAGTGATTTTAATCAACAGCACTGTGTTTACTTTGTCTTGGCCTCTGAGAAGCAAACTCTGGTCACTAAGGCCATCTTACAAACACACTGTAGCTCATAAAGCATTTTTTTAAAGCTTTTCAGTTTACTATAATCTTGGTAAACTCACTCCCTGATAATATTCCCTAAAAACAGTGCTTATTAACTCACAAGTTCAGTTGAAAAATCTACTACCCACTCATCTTAGCAGCAGCTACAATATGGCAATTAGTTTACCTTAGAATACACATCAAAGGCTCAAAGGATGACCCTGCCCCGTAAGAACAAAATCTTTTAAAAGCTCCATTCCACTCAGTTTGCTAGTTTATAAGGTTTGCTAAAATCCAGTTTAATGATCACGTCGTTTCTTAGCAAGTCATGTGGTGCCATATTGTTTAGGGAACAGAAGAGCTAGTTCTAAAACCTTTTTGAACTCAGGGAGCTTTTCCGACTAGCTGATGCACAACCACACTCTGCGATGGCAAATGAAACTGTTGGATGCAAAAGCCCACTGTGATTTTCTTTAGCTTCTTTCAGAAGAGACAAAGGTTCCCACACAACACATACCAACACATACTCTCCCCTTACAATGAAGGATTCAATAATAGCAATATGTTCAAGTCCATATGGTGTGGATACAAGGGAGAGGCATGACGAGAAACTGAGAACCCTGAACACAGGGGCCTGCAAAACTGCAGTGGAAAACAGCAAAAAACATTAAATACACCCCACGACCTTGAGGTGGGAATGAATGATGCTGTAGGGAAACACTGGATTAGCCAGTTCACCCTTTAGCTACAGTCTAACTCTCCTTATATCTGGAGTCACAGACAGCTTCCTCCTTGGACAAGCTTATCAGACTGGCTTTTTTTGATGGCAAGGAAACTATGTGCAACAAAGACCTTTCAAAACAGTCTGGCCTAACAGACAGGTAATAGCACTACTTGCTTCCAGGAGACTGAGCTGCAGTTTTCAAATACAGCCTCACTAGCAATAACACAGGAGAAACAAAACCAGAAGGGTTGATTTTGGTGCAGGCAATGAGCATATACAGAAAGGAACAACAGCAAAAACTTAATAATATAGGACAGAAGACATCTTAACTGACTGCAATCAGATTTGAACAATGAATGAGAAATACAAAGAGGACAAGAACAGTAATTCTTTTTTTCAACATCATCATGGAATTGTCCCACCTCTTCCCATTGCTGTCACGAAGCATGGCTTTTCCCAGCTCTCTTGTCTTCATCTCCAACTCTTGAACTTGTTCCAGCAAAGATTTATGGTAGGTATGCTTGGCTCTGTACCACAAGAACAAGAAAGACACAAGGAGAGCCATATGAACATTTTGTTGTCAAAAAAGCTCGATTTTGCTTCCTATATGAGAAGCCAGGGCAATTCCTTCACATGACTTGGGAAATAAGGCAGTGAATGTAGACGAAAAGTCAGCCCAGATTCACAGTGCCCAGGAAATATTACGTAAGAAATGAGAAATTCGGCAGAGCTTGTCTGCTTCAACACAACACTCAAGATGTAACCAACTAGCACAGCTATTGGACTGTGGAGACCTGACACTGCTGCTGTGGGACAGCTCAAGACCAGAGCTTTCAGACAAAAGAACAGAGATTCATTGAATATTCATGGCAGTAAAACATGATTCCACTCGGTCTTTTAAGCTATGCATCACACTGCTCTGAAAACCTGGGGAGAGTCTCAGATAATAATTGCCATTCAAGCCCCTTTATTTTCATTTATCAGTCTCACATGAGTTGGAAAAGCACTTCTTTCTCTGTGCTTTCAAGATGACAGTAACAAGACTGGCTCTGTCCTATTTTCTCAGCTTGTGGATTCAATGAGCCATGCATGCACCACACACGTAACCAGAATTTGGAAAGTAGTGCCCCCCTGTAAATACTGAGGCTCTTTTTTCCATTTCACCTACATCTCCAGTAATATTAAAAATTAAACTGGCATAAGAAGAACCCAGTCGCCTCTCTCAACATTTACAGAGTAATAATACGAAATGTGGGGATCTTTCTGCAATGGACAGTTTTTGATCAGCTTCCTCTTTTGTGTCACTCAGAGGAGGACAAGTGTCCCATGAGACAATATTGATTTGCATGCGACTGCATGATAAGCCTGAAAACAAGATGGAGACATGTAGGGTAACACACCACTTCCTTCACTGCATGGCATTAAAATTATACTCTTCCATTGTAGAGGTGGCAGAAATTTCTTTTTAAGTTTTATAAAAACCCTACATGCAGATTCTATAATCCTTAACCAATGATACAAAATATGTCTTCCTCCTTCTAGCAGAAAAGTAACTGGTGTATATGTAATTAAACTATAATGAAGATGCATTTATTTTTAAAAAGCATGATTCCTATCGCTCCTTCCATGGGGAATAAGAAACGAAAACCACAAAATCTTTGCTGAGCCTTTTGTAGATGTGGGTGGCTTGATACTAAGTTATATCCAAGTACTTTGGTCTTTGTGGTGCTGAATTAGGCCCCAAAGGTCTCAGAATGAGAAACTAAAATGAAAACTTTTCAAAACATGTCTGAATTTAAGAGCAAAGCAAAGCAAACAGAACAGGAAAATAAAAGACAGTAAAATCTGGAGATATCAAGGATGTACTTAGGAAAGCACCTGATAAAAAGCAAAAAAGCACCAAGGGGAGTATGATTCGCAAGGGAACACCAGCATATTGTGATAGGAGAAAACAGAATAGAAGGCATATTTAAAACTCAGCATTTCAAAAACATTAGATAAGCTATAGCTGCACAGATATTAATTACATTCAAGTTACTATAACTTGTTAGGCTAATGGTTAAACTCTTTGAGGATGGGAAACAAGTGGTCTTCTTAGATGAGAAAGCTTTGAGTTATTAATTCTTATAATCTTTACAGTTGACATAACTACCACACTCTTTACTTCAGGTAAATACATTAAAACATCGACCTTGAACTCATCTTTTACCTACTAATGTAAACTTAAAACAGGGAGCATCTTTAAAACCTGCTCTCCCCACAGATGAGAACGCAGAAATTTGCAAGTTATTCAGTCTCTCTCTCAGGGTTTCATGCCAGACAGCACAGGAGATGAAGGATGTTTTTCTTTTCCCTTGGAGTGAACAGCGAATTCAAAATGGAAACTGAGCAACAAAGTCCAGTGAGCAGAGGACAGCAAAAGCAGGTATTGCACAATATGGAAAAAATACAGTTGCTCCAAAGTCAGGTGTTCTGAAGTACTTTAGAAGTAAAATGAAATAGCAGAACACATCAGTTCTGCCACGACTGAGTATCCATGAAGCAACACAAACCCTCCAGGTAATTGTTATGCACTGAGTGACTTCTTCACTTGGAGAAAGAACATCCATGGAAGAATGAGCAATGAAGTATTTATAAAAGGGCCTGAGCTGACCTAACCACATGTTTCTCCAAGAACAAATACTAAAATATGGTATTACGATTGCCTCAGAGTTTGGGTTTGCTCCCATCAAAGTCAATTGCAAATATTCCATGGACTGCAGGCAACAGGACTGGATACTTCATGTTTTTTTCACGATAGCATATTGTTAACTTTTGATATACAAAAACACAGGTAGAAGTCTTAGCTTTTACGTTGTACTTTACAAGTGGCCTTAGATGTGTGATCAGCCCTCAATAAATTATGAGCTCTTCTATTTGCTGCTCCCGTTCATCTGCAATTGTTGAATTATATAAAGGCAGACTCAACTTCCCTCACACATAGGGATATTAAGATCAGGGACCATAAGAACAGCTAAAGGGTCATCTTATCATCTCAGCTGGTTCTTTCCCTTCCAAGTCAGGGAAGTGCATACCTTCACATCACAGCCCTGGGAGGATATTTAGGGGGCTTCTGGAGGCCAGAACTTGCCAGGGAGGAGCATGGTTATATTCACAAGTCTTTCTGAAGCACAATGACACCTCTACTATGGCTCTTCATTATCAACACTGTATTAGGCGTCCCATGCTCCAGAGACTGCAAGTGTATGCAAAGATGGGAAGAGCTCCTGCACCTTCTCACTTATTTATCCTCAAGGGCTGGCAAGTACAACATGCTTCTTCCCCCAGTCCCCCTCCTCATAAATTAAAAAAAAGATACATCAGGACTTTGGTAAGGATTGGAAGCCTCAGTAAACTTCTCACTATAACACTAAGTGTTGAGACATCATTTTTAAAAACAAACTCTTGCCCTCTTCTCTAATTTTGCTGCAATAAATTCTGCATTTTTGATTCTCACATAGCTTTGTGGGTCTGACATTTCAAGACTTCCCAGCATCAGTGATATGTGTTCAAATGACATGTGCCAACTGTAAGGAAGGACTCACCTTATAAAACTCTGTTCTTTTCAGTGGTAGCACAAGTGGGATTTTTATAAGGCGAAAGCTTAATCCAAGCAAAGCCACTGAACACAAGGTAGTGGACCAAAGTTAATAATGTGGTATTGCAGCCAAGTATTAATACAAGCTTCCTTCTTTTTCTAAAGTGAGTTTTCCACTTCTCCTTGATTCACTTTAGACATACATATGTACATATTTATAAATATATATATACACACGAAATAATATTTAAATAAAAAGCCTGGAGCTGCAGAGAACATGGGAGATAAGAAGTGTGTGGACAACTGTAGCATGTACAACAAAGGGAACATGTAAAACAAGCTCATGCTTGCCAGCATTAAACATTTTGACACTGGATGCAGCACAGCAGTTTAGAAACAAATATTTGCACGGTTCTTAAACACACTGGGTTATCCTTTTTAGCATGCTTCCAGACAAAAACTCTATTTATTTTTATGTAAGTATTTTGTACTGAAATTAGGCATGTACCTTTTGGGTCACATGTCTCCTCTTTCTGTGTACATATGCTTCACATCCAAAAGGAATGGAAAGGGACAAATTCCATGACCATGAGAAGTCAGAACTGCTGGAATTTTATGGCCCAAACCTGATTCTGCTGAATTATGGACAGCAATGTGCTGTAACTACTGCTGTGGAAATGTGCTGTCTGATTTCCAGAGGCCTTGGGCTCAAGTTTTGAATGGCAAGCCTCTTGGAAAGGAAACAGACCTTTACTCCTTCCATATGGCAGTGCTGATAGCTGTGTCATTTCATTTATCCTAGTTAAAATGTTAATGGCGTTAATTTTTCAGTGATAGGTTAAAAAGAAAAGTCCTGCTCAGAGTACAGTTTTTTTGCTTAACATTGATAGCAGCCTCCTGTTTAAGATCTGCTGGGAAAACATCCAGCATATCAATCACCCGCGTTTGTCTTGAGAGCTTCACAATCTCTGTACATTCTTGCTCTGAACCACTGAAAGGATTATGTTGCTGAGATTCTCTAAGAAATACTGAAGAACAGGCTGAGTCAACTGTTTTACACGGGTAATAGCTGAGGATGAGCCTGCTTCAGCCTGGTCTGCTTTACGATTCTTTAGTCATTTTTGCCAAGAACTGATAAGAACAGAGGACAACTTCAGGACACTGAACTATTGTGAAAACATTTGAAAAACTGAAGCAGTTCTGGGACACCTAAGTATCTATTTGATTGCTGATGATGCAAACAGTTCAGCTCCTATTTGGCCTGAATCACAGCAGCAGTCCCATTGACTTCTGAGCACGTAATTTTAAATAATGCCTGACACAGGAGCAGGGCCTGTTACACTAAATGAGTTCTGTGATTTTTTCAGAGTATTAAAAACCAGCTCATTGACACAGCTAACTTAAGTATCCAAATTTGGCTTCATTTTGGCCTCAGTTTTTGAGTTCTTAAATTATTTTCAATTGGAGAAGTTTAATGAATGTAACAAAAAACCCTCCAGTGTGTAAGACCATTAAATCATAGTTTGGCCTTAACATAAATTTTACATTATGATACTTCGGTTTAATTTTAGCTGTGTAGCTCATGAAAATTAAGCTGACGAAGAAAATGGGAAAACATACAATAAATATCTACTGATTGGCAGATTTGCCAAGCAAAATTAGTTTAATTTAACCGTGCCATCAGCCCCAAGGGAAGAAAAAAAATTAGATTTTCAGGCGTATGCATATTACCTGACTTACCCCATATGTTGTAACTTGAAATATACCCATGTTTGGCAAACATTCTGGTTGTTTTTTTTTTGTTTTTTTTTTTTTGTCGGTGGTGGTGTTGGTTTTTTTTTGCATTTCTCCCCTTAAAAAACAAACTTTCCTTGACTGATCAACAGGTCATTGCTGGAGCTACGTGTTACATATCATGAAGCTTTCCCTTTGGGCCTTCATGATGAAGCAACATTCTAGCCTGTACTCCCTCTTCGTGGCAGCCTGGATCTCCATTTTTGCCTGAGTTAGAAAGGGTTGGATCCTTGTATAAGGTTATGAAGATCAGCACCACCTTCAGGAGCAAGGGCAATCCTTTCTTTGTTGCACTTTTGCTGCAATAAGAATGTGACTACTATGTTACCTCTAGGTGTTCAGAATCCAATAAGATTCTCTTTAATAAGGCTAAACATAAATGTTTAAAAACTACAGAGTTTTGAGAGGATGTGGAGATTACACAGAGCTGTATTTCACAGGGCTTGTTCTCTCTCTCTGGGCAAGGAAAGAGTCACTAAAACTAAATACAGAGTTCTGTGAGTGCTGCTTCCCTCTCAGCTAAATCTTCGAAGACCCACTGCTGTGTGAACCTAAAGATCAGCTGACAAACAACTGCAGACTTACAGGGTAAGGACAGGAGTACCACATTTTTATGTTCTTCCTAACCTCAGTCAAACTAAACAAAATATTGGCTCCCTTTTAGGAAAGGAGATCTCTGAGGTCTGAATTCAATTTGTTTACCTAGAGGGTGGGCAATGTAAATAATAAAGAAAGATATCTTCATTACTCGGTGAAGGCTGCCTCCCTCAGATTGGTACAGGATGAACTGGACAACATGCAGAATAATTCCCAGAACTCTGAGAAGACAGGTTCACGACTTACGCTGTCCATGCCACATCTTTAACAAGGCACGCAGTGGGCACGAGAAATAACCCAAACCAGAAGTAGCCACATCTCAGCACCATTCCAGCCTAGGAAGAAAACAAACAAATAAATGATGAGCATTTTCACACCATCACATGTTAAGTGGTTGTTTTCAGCGAAAAGGTAGAGGGATGGTGACAAACAGCAACTGTGACTGGGATGATGTTGAAATCTGTGGGGGTAAGAGGAGAGGGAGAAGCCTCAGCAACTCTTAATGGAAATTAGGCCTATAATTGAGGAGCAGCAGCATTCCTCACTCATGATCCCACATTTCCTAGATTTTTTCAAAAATTTTGTGTTTAGACCAAATCCTTCACTGATATTAATTTTTTGATCCAAGCAGACATTTTCGCTCATGAAGAAGTGCACCATGCATGCTAAGTTTTCAATTTTAATGAGTTCTGCTCTTTGCTTACTCTTTCTACCCTACTGCTCCAGATCTCTGAGCAGCATCAAACTGTCACAAAAGCAAACAAACAAAAAAAAAGATGTCTCACTAAAATGTTTCAGACATATTGCACTTAAATACAGCACTTCCTGTCCAAATTACTGCTGTCTGAAACCCAGGGTGAGAAAGATTCACTCCTGTCCTTGTAAATGGCTTTTTACAAACAAAGAGCTCCAAGGTTATATTTGCATTTCTTTCATTGTTGAAATGCTTGAATAGAAAACTTGGTAGGATTTGAGAAAGAAGATATCCAGAAACTCTGCAGGTACCAGCATACAGATAGAGCTGTGGAACAAAGCTGAAACATAGCACTACTTATGGACTTGTTATTTCATGTCATTTATTTAGAGGTCTCTCTAGAACTTTTTACAGATAAATTAATGGTAAAACCTGGTTTGATACCCAGGAGACTGGAAACAACCTCACCACCTCCTGCATGGGTGTGAACATACATACAGAAATATCTTGAGAATCATTTAAGCTCTGCTACGCCAGTAAAGGGTATTTCTCTATTGTAATGAACTGTGTGCAGTGCACAAGTAAAACATGGGCTGAAAGGGTCAACAGCACTTCCAGCAGTTAGCCACACTTTGCTCTCTTGCTGCTTGTGAATGACGCTATGTACCATCCCCAGAACCTTGGCTTCTCAGTATCTTGTATGCCACATACAGTGCCTGCATGTGTTCCTACAGATGCCTGTGTACATTGCAGCCAAAGGCAGGGAGGCATATACTCAGGGACACTGAAGTGAAGCAGCTGGCTCCTGCTGACATGCAGGCTGGGCTGATTTGGTTGTGCCCCACTTGCAGCACACAAGGGAAGAGCAGCTCACAGCATTGAAGTGTCAGGGAATGTTACAGACAAGCCACAAAGCTGAACTATAGAACATGAAATTGAACGCATGACTTCTAGCCCTGGAAATAGACTGTGAGAAGACAATTTGTAGCTACGCACTTTGTTCAGACAAAGACGGTTGATCACAACAGAAGGAATTTCCACCACTCAGTACAGCGGGGCTCAAAACCCAGAACAACCACCACACTGCAGAGCCAGAATGGCACTTGCACCCAGCATCTCCTACCAGTGTCACTCCCTATTTAGAGTCATCCAGCTCTCTGCTCAGCCATATTTAGTCAGCAGCAGCTTGCCCTTGGATTGCCAAGTACTGAGGACTTCCAAAAGCATTTTTCACTTCTGAATGTACAGTCTCCAGTGCTGCAGCTGGACTGACAGGTCAGTGGTAAATGTTGTACTGAGACCAAGAGCAAACCAGACTGTGTTAAAACATTTATGGATGCTGTCACCCACACGGACAGTAAGCAAACAAATTCCAGTCTGAGAATCAGCTTATAGTTATTTGCGATCCCTCATGCCTACTTTCACATGAGAATTCCAGAAGCATACCATCAGTTTTGATCTATGCTTACTTGAAGAGAAAGATGGGCAGGAGTAAGAGGGAAATCTTAACTTCACTGTTAGTCGTAGAGCTGAACTACAGTAAGAGAGTGGCAAAATACGATGAGATTCATACTCATGCTTTGCTTTTCTTCAGTTGTGACCCTGCAGGTGCTAGCAGTTCAATCACTTCAGCATTTGCATTGACCATCCTTCCATTGCTTCTGCTAACAGAGGCAAAAAAAGGACTTTGGTATTAATCATACATGCATCTTCTGGTATTTTTGCTCCAAGTACTTTACATTCCACATTTTGCTTTCCTAGCTGAAAGAAACTCTGTGCACTTCTAATGCACAGAGCAATCCAAGTATGTGTTCACCAAGAATTTAAATGCTGCTTTTTATCATGTTATCAACTCAGTCAATGGCTATGAGCTTGGACATTTTGCACCTTAAGCTCTCAAAAAGAAGCTCAAGTCACATACCTTTTACCTGCAACTATGCATTTTACATCAGTGTTAGCCTGTTGGCAAACCGCACCACAACAATAAAACTGTTCATCTCATCTCAACCCTTCAGACACTGATGTTACTGCTGGCAAGCCTTCTTTCACACAGCACGCTCTAAGTTTTTCTCCTTTCCTGAGCTCACCTGGACTGTTTCCGCCCACTTGCTTCTAGTTTCTGCGTGCTGCTGTGTGCCTACTGCACTGCATGACAGTAAGTGGTTTTTGCACGTGGACCTGAATGCTGCCTTGGTCCCAGCACAGTTACACCATCTGCTCCTCGGCAGAGGAATCCCTGGAAATCACCTAATGTGGGCACATCCATAGACAGCATTTTTAGGATGTTTTCCAACTGGGTTATGAACTGAAGCTATAGTGAGAACACACATATAACGCTTCAAAGCCTTCCCCAGACTTTGCAGCTTTTCCCATGCTACACTGCAGTTGTTCAGCTATTCATGACGGCAGTGTAGCCTGGACTGCAGTGTGTCCTCAAGGAAACACAGCACCTCCATGCCCAGCCTCAAGGAGTAGCAGCCTTCAACTATCAGGTATTCCCTTCATATGAGAAAAGCAGAGCTACTAAACAGGAACCATCACCTTTTAAAAAGGGTATATATATTTATTACATGTATGTATTTTAAGAAGGCCGCAGTGAAGTTGTTTTTTTAAACAAGCTCAAAATTTGACCCGTTCTATCACCACACAGGCTGCATGCTGTGCAACTAAGTGATTTTTAGACTGCCTTCTGGAATAAACACTAGTGACTAACACACCCAAAGCCAACTACCAGCAGCCATTTATCACACGGCATCCACAAAGCCCTCAAAGCTAAGGCAGGTCCTCCTGCTGAAGACACTGTGGCTTAAACTGCTGCCATCAGTAGACTGTCATCCAAGCCCTGGGGAAGCTGCTGCAGTGAAATAGGTCAATTCAGACTAAGGGTAACATCTGTTATAATGGAAGAGTGAGAACAATAAAATCAGGAACATTTTACCACCAGTTATTTCAGAGAATAAGAAAATAATTTTGGTCTTAATATCTTGAACCAGTTGCAAAGCTGATTTTTAAGGGTGGGTACCTTTTTAAAAATCTTTTAAACATAACAACAAAAAAGTGATGGTATTGGCCAGTATGAACAACTCAGAAGACCTGCTCTGTATCACTACTCTTTTAGAAAGCACAGCCTAAGTGGTATTTTGTTTGTCGTTTGTTCGTTTGTTTTTAAATCAAAGACTAGCTCTACAGAAGCGTATCAACTGGGATGTTTCAAAAAAAATCTACTTCATTATTCTTTCTAAGTATGCAAATAAACATTATTCATAGATTTACTCTCCTGCCAATAGGTGGTGCCACCAATTTCAACAATCCCTTCCAGTGAGAAAAATAATGCCAAGAAAAACTGGGGACCAGTAAACAATTCAGACAACCCAAACAAGGATCACAAGCATCTCAGATCATTCAGGAAAAGTGAAATAAAATATCATTCACATTCTAAATAATAAAATATTTTATTGCTTCATTTCCTCAGATGCCCACACATCCTATTTCTGATTAGAAATGGAGAGCAAAAGCATAGCTTCACCATGAAAACAGCTGGTTTTGTATTTATACCGCAACAAAAATTATTACTGGAAGTGTGCCTAGATCCTGTTCATAACTGTCTCCATGAGACATGGATAAGGATCCAATAAGCTGCTCAATTTCAGTTTCATATTCATGGAAATGCCAGCATTCCACTTGGGATCCAAATCCAATCTGCTGTTTACTGGACACCTGCACAACCATAGGTAGATTACTTTGGTCCTCACTAGTCAAACATGGAAGATAGTGTACCACTGCCTTTGGCAGCAAGTGGGAGAGGAGGAGATGGGGAAAAGAGGGCCACGTGATAACTGTGAGGGGTGCCCATACCATGATAATGACAATGAAACTCTCCTGCAATCAACAGATGAATTTATACACTTTGAAGAGCATTACCCAAACATGCTTTCCCCTACAGAACATGCAATCTCTGCATGTTCTAGATCCTCGTAAGACTGAACGTTTCAGTGCCAGCACAGGCTATTTTTTTTTCTTCTTTTTTTCTTCAAAAAAGACCTATAAGTTTAATCTTGAAAGAGCAAAAATGTTTAAATGCTTATCAAACAAGTGGTTGAATTAATCTTAAGGAGACATCGGACTTGCCACAGGTTAACACTGTAAGCATATGCTACACAAACAGCTGGAAGCTAGTGACATTTTCATAAATTATTCTAACGACATAAAGTAGCAATGGCTTTCTCTCACTTCAGTGATAAAAGAGCAATTGTTAGATTTAGCCAAAACCTCCTACTATTCCTCTTAGCTTATGTGACAATCACTATGCTGTTAAATCATACAAAACGCACAAATTGTTATAATTACCGTATTATACAGCAAGATAAAGTGTTACTAATGTAAGACCCACCCTAAAGACCCTATACGTTAAAACCCAAATGCAGAGAGATGACATGGTTTGCTCATGGTCACACAATCAATTGCAGAGCTGGGCAGATTGCCCAAGTCCCTCAATTAAATTGTCCTGCACAGAGACTGAGCCCACCGGAGCCTGAGCATGAAATACAACCAATAGCCAAGAATGCAGCCTCAAGGATTTTCCCTCTGCATGTTGGAACATAATACAGCCTCAACATGAGTTGGTGCTTAAGAACCTTTCCCCTCAGTATAACTGTAGCCTGCTCCAGGCTGGACAGATTTACTAGATTCAGGGCTGACAGGTGTGATCAACAGATTTACCGGCTCCCTCCTCAACAAGCATCTTGGTTTGAAGTGTGCCTAGAGAATAACTTACCTTGGGTTAGTGGCAAAGTGTTAAAAAATGAGGCAGAAGAATTTGATTTCCCCTCCTGCTTACACCACTGGGACAGGAGTACCTCAAATAAAATCAGCAGAGCTCTACTCCTGAAGGGTTGGCTGGATATTTCCATGTCTGAAATAAAGATGTGCAATGTTTTCCATAATGTAAGAGTTTTCATTCTAAAATGACTCAGATGAAAACAATGACCTCACTGGCTGGCTGGGTTTAACACAATGACACATTGGTCCAGTCTCAAACCCATTTCTTCTCTCTTCCAGTCTCCACTCATACAGCCATTTCCCCTTGAGAGTGGTAAAAGGAGCACAGAAAAATTAGATATTTTTCTCAGACATTTTACTCTTTTTTTCTTACTTTTGCCAGTCACAGAACCATAGAATCACAGAATGGCTTGGGATGGAAGAGACCTTAAAGATCACCCAGTTCCAACCCCCATGCCACAGGCAGGGTTGCCAACCACCAGCTCAGGCTGCTCAGGGCCCCATCGAACCTGGCCTTGAGTGCCTGCAGGGTTGGGGTACAACAGCAATTTGGGCAGCCTGTGCCTTTACCTCACCACTTTGAGTAAAAAGTGTCTTCCTAACATCTAACCTAAATCTCTCCTCTTTTTAGTTTAAAGCCATTCCCCCTTGTCCTATCACTATATGCCTGCATAAAAAGTTGGTTTCCCTCCTGCTTGTAAGCAGGAAGTATGGAAGGCCACCATGAGGTCACCCCAGAGCCTTCTCTTCTCAAAGCTGAACAAGCCCAGCTCCTTCAGACTTTCATCACAGAAGAAGTGCTCCAGACCTTTGTTCATCTTCAAAGCCCTCTGGATCCTTTTCAACAGCTCTGCATCCCCCTGGACTGGGGGGCTCAGATTTGGACACAGTGCTCCAGACGGGGCCTCACAAGCACAGAATAGATGGGTACAATCCCGTCCCTTTCCCTGCTGGCCATCCATCCCTCTTTTGATGCAGCCCAGAATACTGCTGGCCTTCTAGGCTGCGAGCACACACTGCCGGCTCATGTCCAGCTTTTCATTCATGAGGACCCCCAATCCTTTTCCATGGAGCTGCTCTCAACGAATACTTCTCCCAGTCTGTACTCATGTCTGGGATTGCCTTGACTCAAGAACAACACTTTGCCCTTGGATTTGTTAAACCTCATATTTCAAACCATATGGAAGACTAGAACAAGAAACTTACCCACTGGCTAGCTGTCATACCATACCAATCAAGCCTATTGGTAATTTTAATTTAAAGCCTGGATATAAACATAGAGAGGGAAGACAGGAGTAGTACTGTGGACAAAAAGAAAATGCCAGCGCTATCACAATGACATATACTTGGTATTCCTAGTAGAGCCCAAGACATTTTAGGATTTAGGCCTCAGCAAAGAAGTTTTTCATTAAAGAAGTTGCTCACTGTGACAGTTATAAGAAAGTACGAAAACAGACGAAAGCACCTAAAAGACCAGAAAAATATAATCACATAACGATCAATTACTCTTTTGAACAACTGCTCTTTCATGATTAGAAAATTACAGGAACTGGCAATACAGTGTTACAGTACCGAAGTTTTTGCACACACATTATTCTGGGGAAACCAGATGGAGTTATAATGCTGTAGGAGCACAGTGAAACCCTCAGAGCTTCTACTCCCTTTCATTTTCTGTTAGGAACCAATTTTCCATAATGGAGGAATACAACAAGTTAGCAACCTCTTTTTATTCTACTTTTTAATGTAATTAACAGAAATTACTTTTTGAAAAATATATGAAATACTTATTAATATATCATTAGGCAACTGTTTCTCAAAGGGTGTTAATAAGCTCTGGTTTGTGTCAACTAAAACATAGTCTACATATGCAGCTTTGCCTAAGAAAATATTACTGTATCTCACTACTTAATTAGCCTGCAACACTACCAATTAAATGAGGTGCCTGCCCATGTTACTTTCCATTATTACTCCAATAGTAGAAAACTAACGAAATTAATCAGATGGCGTTTTAATTTGATTTTATAGTTCACTGGCAGTGTAAACTCTGATGTAGTTTCATGCAGCCTATCATTTCTTTTTGCATTACTGGTTATGTTAAGCTCAACAAACAATGTAAATAAATGTTTATTCAGAGCCGTCTGGAGAAGGCTTTTGGTTAAAAACACATAGTAAAATCATGTTCCACGTAAATGGACATCAGTGGCTTCCTGAAATGTTGTTAGGGAGCACAGATCTCATTAATAGAAGAACTTCCTCCTTAGAGTGGATGAAATACCTCAGTAAACCTTTAGGTGAATGGTACTGGGGATTAATTTCGCTTCCTGGTTTAAAAAAAAAGTATTTCAACAATTAATTCTGCATTAGTCTGAGCTCCCCCAGCACAAATCAAAACTTTCTGAGTAGGAATTCTCATGCACCGTGCATACCTTGAAGAAAGATATCTCTGGTTCAGATGATGCTGTGGATGGCATCTATGATTTACATTCTGTCACCTGAATTGTGTTTGATATTATCCTAAATCATAAAACAATTGGGGTTTTCTTAGATGCTGTAAATTAGACAGCTGTGCAGCACAACATAACCTTTTTTTGTTGCAGTTTAAGCTGAACTTCCACTTGAGGATGTGGAAGAGCAAGCCCATGGGTGGCTACCTGCCAGGGTTGGAACTACATGATCTTTTAAGGTCCCCTCCAAAACAATCTATTCTATGATTCTACGTGGGGTAGCCTGTCCTGCTACTCCACATTCACTGAGCCCAAATAAAATCTGTATCCAAGTGTTCTTGCCAGTTTGAAAGCCAGAACTTTTTAGATTACTTGCAATTTTTCTTTCCTTCCCCCCCTCAAATTAAACACAGGCACAAATACAAAGAGCTTAAGGTAAATCAAACCAGTAAGTTTGATAGACCTGACAGTGCAACAGCTTGTCTTGTTCACTGTTTCATGCACTTTAGCACAAACTTTTACTCTGCATATAAAAATGAATTTATGTCTTACATTATGTTTCTTCTTTTTGAAGTCACGCTCAGCATATAACCACTCTTGTTTGGTGCCTGTAACTTTTCCTGTGCAGGTTTTAATAGTAACCACTCTTGTATGGTAGCTGCCCTTATTTAATAACTGTTCCTTTATCATGAAAGCTGCAGGGGAAAAAAATTAAATTTTACAGAACCCACCTTTGAATTTAAAGCTCCAAGGGAATAATTATGTTTAGCAGAAGCTGTTGCTTGCCAGTGAAGATATAAGATATTTGTACTACCTGCCAAGTTACACCTACAAAAAAAAAAAAAAAAAAAAAAAGGAAATAAA